>SCDZ01000419.1:0-175272 GCA_004143845.1 Drosophila lacertosa | reverse complement strand
ATTTTTATTATTATTATTATTATTATTATTATTATTATAATTATTCTTTTTACTATTATTCTAAAAAAACAAAAACAGAAAAGAATTATTATTATTCTTTGGTTGGAAAGATCTGGAAACTCTTTTTAATCTTCTTCATTTTTTTTTTGGCAGAGCAATGAGACTTCAATTAAAGCAAGCAATAAATAAGTTTAAATTATTAAAGCCCGTTATTTAGGCATAATTAATCGAAATCCAATTGGAATAGCCTGCTTGTCAAATGAGCCTGTTTAACTGCCACAAATGCTTCTGCAATTTCAATGATGTATAATTAAATATTAATTAGTAATTGGTGTTGCAAGATAATTTGAATTCCTCATACCTGAGTGTCTGCCTTTGTGGTTAGCTGTGTTACGGCAACAAAGAGCTTCAGTCGTAAATTGCTTGGCACAATTCATGTGAATAATATTAGTATATGCATAAGAAATGCTTATGTGTCCAACCCTAGTTGAAGTTGTCGTGTCGAGTCGAGAGGAAAAGGCTAGCTGGCCTGTGCCAAGGGCCAAGCAAATACAAACGAGCACCAAATGCAACATATTGCAAAAGTTATGAGCCGGAAATAAAACGGACGCTGACAATATGCCGACTGGCCCGGCCGACAGGGCGCATACGTAACGTGAACGTGAACGTGAACGTGAACGTGAACGTGACGTGACGTGACGTGATGTTAAGTGAACGTGCCACAAAGCCAACCATTTGATAGCAAGCTCAATTAGTTGGCCGCATACGCAGCTGTATCAATAACTGTCGCCAACTGTTTTGCAAACGCCGCCGCTGGGTTAAAAGCGTCGCGTCGGCCACGCGCTCCGGCAAAAGGCCGGCAGCAGCCGTTGGCCAATAATGGCCGAGGAAAAGCATCGCATGCTCTACCAGGGCCAGGATCCCAGCCAGCCCGTGCTGCGCGCCCAGACGCTAACGCCCCAACAGCCGCCCACCTACGACGATGCCATGGGCAACGTGTCCATCGCCAGCCTGCGCCTTTCAGCCAGCAGCCAGACAAGCTGCTCCGATCGTCGGCGCACCTTTTTTGCCGAGCCGCAGCATCTGCGCAGCCAGCAACAGGACGAGCAGAACGAGGAGGCGCCAAACACTGTGGAAGTCCAGCAAGTCGAGCAAGTCGAAGAAGTGCCTGTGGTGACAGTGGTGCCCGTGGTGCCCCCACAGCAGCATACAGTGCTCGTGGAGCGTGTTCGCCTGCCTCAGGTGCGCAGTAAGTAAATTTGCCAAAGGCGAACGCAATCAAAAATTCAGTCAACTGATCAGCTAACGTTTTTTGGCAGGCTTCTTTGCGCTGATGCCACAGCCCAAGCTGGGCGGCAAGCCCTGCACGATTGTCTGTCCCGCCTGCGGCCAGCAGGGCCGGACACGTTTGCGTCGTACGCCCAACACACGAACGCATTGCCTGGCGCTCTGTCTGTGTTCATTTGGGTGAGTGTGCGTGTGTGTGTGCGCGTGTATGTGCGTGTGTGTAACTATTCTTACAGTTTGGCAAACGATCAGCTGGTGCTGCTGCGCCTGCCTCTACCCGTATCTAATGGATAACTGCCGCACCACGAGCCACTATTGCTCCCTGTGTAAGACCTTTGTGGGCGCCTACTATCCCAAGGATTGCTGTCTCTAAACAATTGGCTTACATACTTGTGTGTATATGTGAGAAGAAAAATATGCAATAAAAGTTGTTAAAACATTTGGCTTTGTCAAAGTTGCTTCATTACAAAATGAAATGAAAATATAATCAAATAATTTTCTCATTTGCCAGACATCCTTGTTGGCTGTGTGCACGTGTGTGTGTGCTCGTGTGTGTGTGTGTGTGCTGCTTAGTTTAGCTCTCATCTGCGGCCTATAAAAGTGCACTCGAACATGCTAACGGCCACAGATGCGCTTCCGGCCCGAAACGGAATTTCAATGCGCTTATTGAAACAAATGAGGGTCGAGATTTCGTTGCAGCCGTGTGCAGTTATGTGCTCCAAGTGGCTGGGCCCATCAGAATGATGGGTCATGCCGTGCAATGCTCAGCCATGTCAAACAATGCCTAACTGGGCTAATCAAATTGTCTAATCAGCGCCAACGGGATCAACTCAATTATGTGAGCGCCACTTTTCATTGTGCGTTTCCCCGGCCATATCCAGCGATATTCGACGAGTGCATTTTACGTTCATGTGAGTGCGCACAGCGAAAAAGGATTCGCCTCTGTACGTCCAATTAGGCTTGGCTCCAATTACAATTACTCCACCGGCGGCAACTAGTTGTTGTGCAACAACTCATATCCGACTGCCCCCTAGAAAAATACAACAACAATTTTGGCAAAGCAGACAGCAAAAACAACACGTCAATTAGTCGAGCCGAGTGCCGCTGAAATAATTATAGCCATAAGCGCATTAGGGCGCGGAGCACACTCTGGGATCATGATTTTATCATGAGACGCCAATGGAGGCAATCAAAACAAGAATACGCAACGTCTCGCGTTGAAGCTCAACGAGGACTTCATAATGCAAATAATCATAATAATAATATGTAATGCGATAACAATGAGAACGACCTGCCAGCAACAATAACAATAAAAACAACAACAACACCAACAAAGAGTGGCTGCAACAAAAAAAAAAACGAAAAAAAAGAAAAGTTGCGAGTTGGCAACTTTAATTAGATTAACTTGCTGGGCGCACATAAATATCAATAGCACTTCAAGGGACAGGCCGACAGGACGACAGGCCGAACAACCAATATTGCTGTTGCTGCCATTGTTGTTGTTGTTGCTGTTGTTGTTGCCGTTGTTGTTGTTGTTGCTGTCACTAACAAGCTGGCACACAGATGCGCATACAAATAGGTCGCCTCGTTGAATATGTGATACTGGGAAATCTATTCCATTTAGCTGGCTTAGAATCGGCAATGCCGTTGGCCATTTCCTGGCAACTACACAAATTCGCTGGCTTCATTAAATTAATAAACAGCATAGCGAAATTCAGCTTTAGTGTATCATATTTGCTCTATGCTCTGTCTCTGTTCGCATCAGATGCTTTTTAATAACCCGATTTGCCTCATCTGGCAGGCTTATATTCTCACTTTCACTTTCACTTTTACATGCTTACAGTTTTGCAGTCACTTAACGCAAATCACGAAGGTTTCGTGAACAGAGTATGGCACAGTTGGTTGGAATCTATTAAAGTTGTGTGTGCTTTTTTGATCGGATCAGGCTGACGTTAAGCTAAAGCTTATAAAAAATGCTCTTTATGCAAATACGACAGAACAGATAACCGCCTGGTGCAGTGCACGACTATTAAATACCCTTTAAATTGTTTGATCTCTTAAATCTTTCATTAAATAAAGCTATTCTAAATATTAAGTATTTGACTTTTAAAATTTCATTTCAGATGTAGGAATTAATTAAGTCTAAATATTAATTCTTTAAAAAAATATATTAAAATAAATAAATGTTAATTAATTGTAAATATAAAATCCTTTAAAAAATAAATTCAAAAAAAGTAAAAAAAATTAAAAATAAATTGTTGAGTGAACAAATAGAAAAATAGAAATCTTATGATTAATGAAACTATATATAAATTTTTTAATTTTTGAAACAATGTTCAGGATCCATCGACTATTAATTTTAGTATTTATTTTCTCAATCTTTTTTCTATACATACTTATAGCAGCTAATACCCTCTATATAAGGTTAAATAAAATATAGTTAGCATACTAGATAATTAATATAAATGGTTACTATGAAAGATTGAGGAAGCAGCCAAATATAGTTTTGTTACTTGCAGGGATATTGAAGTGTGCAGCACTGTAACGGCATAAGAAAATCAAATATATATACAGTAAATAAGCCCACGCATCTACCGTTTGGCATATTGACGTCCTTTGGTGTCCTTTTTTTTTTGTTGTTCGAAAATTGTCAATTTTTGGCGGCAAATGTTTGCGCAACATATTTACGGATATTTGCGGCGTGTTGATTTGTTGATTACGCGCAACGATGCGTAAACAGAGCTCGAATTGGAATTGGAGCAGTTGCAAATGTATTTACATTAGGGCCGGGGGGATGGCTAATCAAATTAGCAGGCAAATCAATTGCCAATATTTTAATTACTTGCTACACGAGTAGCCAATTGGCAGTGGATGCAAACGTTAAAAAAAAAAAAAACGAAACAACAGCAACTATTGGGGGCAGCAACTGGGCAACAGCGAGCTTGGTAACTGTTGCGGCCTGTACGTGTAAAAGGTCAGTCAAATGGGTAAACGATGGCGCTGACAGAGACGGCAGCACGTAGCAAGCAAATGAACTGCGTTGGCCACGTTTGCCGACCGCGTCTCTGGTCCATATTGGTAGCAAGGAGTCGAGTTGGCAGCGCGCTGATATCCATATAGAACGTCTGCCGTTGATTGGCTTGTATTGGTGCTGGCGCAGGCGCCGAACGCCAGGCGCAAAGACGACAACGCTTCATTCACTAAAAATGTTTCGGTTCGGCTGCGTGCCGAACGAAGACGCGACACCCGATTGCGAGTCCTTAGCCATGTTGGGCACAGCCAGCGCATTTGGCTGGCTCAATAGCGCCTCGCACGTTGGCCACGCAACAACTCGTCGCGCTCCGTGCCCCAAACAGCAGCACCAGCACCAGCAGTATCAACAGCAACATCAACAGCAGCAACAGCAACAGCAGCAACAGCAACAGCAGCAACAGCAGCAAGTGCCGCCTTTGGCCGGCGTGCGAAACGCGTCAGTTGCGATCCGCAATCGCTCATTGCTCGCGCCACCGTCGGCAAGTGCCCAAGTCGTGTCCCTATACAAATACATATATATATATATACTATATATATACTATATACAAATCCGATTATCGCAGGCGTGCATTAATTTTTCTTATTTTTGTTTTCGTTCCTTGTTGTGGTCGAACTTGCCGCCTGATGGCCCAAAGCCAACAACAGCGTGCGTGTGTGCCAGTGTGTGTGTGAATGCGACAATAAAAACAGCAACGGCAACAGGCGCACATTATCAAACAACTCAACGCTGTCGCTGTCGCTATCGCCGTCGGTAGCTGCCGCGTTATTTCCGTTTCCGCCCGTCGCGACGCTCCTTGCGCTTATCCAGCAATTACTTAAGGGACACGGACAAGACGCTCACGGAGGTGGCTGCGCCAGCGCCAGCGCCAACGTCAGCGTCAGCGTCAGCGTCAGCGCCATGCACGTTCAGACAATGCCCCAGCGGCGGACGTTGCTGCCACAGCCGCCGCTGTGCGTCGCGCTGCTGCTTTTAGTTGCGGCCTGTCAGCAGAGCGCCGTCGAGGCGGCCGGAAATGATGCGATTTCCGTTGCTGCGAGCGCTGCCCACGGCCGTCGCCATCGCCAGTCGGAGGCGTCCACGCTCACACTGATTAAACGTGACGCCAGCAGCGAAGACGACGAGCAGCAGCAGCAGCAGCAGCAGCAGAAACAGCAGCAGCAGCAACAAACGAAGCCATACAAAGACTTTGACTTTTCAGCCTATGCTAACGGTAAGTAAATAGATCGCCGCGAAATCGAAGCCTGAATTGGCATCAAGTGAAATCTGCACTTGAATAGGTAATATCTATTATTTGGTCATTAGTTTCTGTTATATTGTTCTGAAAGAAAACGCGCAGTAAGTAAAAATTTAGTCATAAATCATATTATTATATAATAATTTTCTATAGCATAAATAATTATGTTTGATACAATTTATATAAAAGCAAAGTCTGTGATCAGTTTGCCTGTTAAATGATCTGTTGCTGATCGACAAATACAATAATATATATTTATTTTATATTGTATATATTTAGATTTATGTGCCTTTCATTCCAAAATGTTTTCGATATAAATTTAAATTTCTAGTTTTTATTCTTGATTACACTAAATCAATCCTGAATTTAAATGTGCTCGAACATATTTTATTAAAGGGATAAACTCAGAACAAGTTAAATAACAATATGCACATGAAATTTGTCTATTATGATTGGGAAATTGATAAGCTTTTGTGTTGCGTTGATAAAGGCGTATTAAATTCATAATTAATATGCTGTTTAATATTAGTAATTTCAAAATCAGACAGGTGTTGCGAATGATTCTTCTTCTTTCTATTTATATTTTGTTCGCCAGGCTGCCATCGAATGTTTGCATTTTAAATGAGAAACGATTGTTTAATGCTAAATTGCAATTTGAATGCAGTTAGCAGTGATCCTAATGCATTTGTGTATGACAACAATAGTGTGTGCTTAGCGCTTTACGGTTTAACGAAAGTCACACAAACACACACACACACACACACACACACACACACACACACGCACACAAATGTTGGACAGCCACAGTAACATAGATGGAAACACATTTAAATTGTGAAATTTATTTATAACACTTGTAACTGCGAAATGTAATTTTGTCGAAATCACAAAATACAACATACACACACACGCACACACACTCACACACACACGCCCGCACAGATAATGGCAATGGCATAACTCATACGCCCCGTTGCCGTCGCAGGCCCGCCTTGTAACCCATAAATTGTGGCATGTCAATATGTTTAATACTAGTTAAACTATGCCAACAGCCCCATAACTTTTTAGCTACCAAACTCTCCTGCAACATATTATTTTTTACGAACTGTGCTTAGCTTGTACAAAAGCAATTAAATTTAAAAGCATAAACACCCACACCAAGATATGCAGAGATGGAAAAACAGTTGAGCACTTGAATTTGATACAATACAATGATAATAACACAATAATTGCACTTACAGTGCTCACTGCAACATTTGAGTGTCTGTCACTTGTGGCACGATAACTGGCAACAACTGGCATAGAAAATATAAAAGCCGCAAAATCACTTGGCTATTAAATGGTCTAAAACCATACGAAGATAAAACTGTTTGTTACGCACCAAAGGTGCATTTAATAAATCTATATATATATAAAGAGCAAACAGTATGTTTGTTCTTTTTTTTTATTTAGCTTATTTTTTCGACAAATGGTTTGAATTTGAGTTAGTAACTTGTTGCAGCTTTAGCTGAGTGTGTTCCTTTGTTTGCGGTCAAAGCTGCAACCGTTGGCCATAAATCACAATCACGATATGGCCTCGGATGTGGATATGGCTATGGATATGGTGTATACATATGCATTAATAGGTTCGTCAAGCGACCAAGCGTTGTGCTTGTGTTTGTGCTTGTGTTTGTGTCCTTTGTGTTTGTGTGCTTTGTGTCCTGCGGGTGCAGCGGATGAAGCGGGTGCCATTGGCGCTTGCATTGGTTGTATGTGCGTCTCTCCGCTTTGCTTATTCATAAGCCACGACAGGCCATGTTGACACCTACACCTGTACACTCACACACTCACTCACACACCCAGCAGCCACAACAACAACAACAACAACACATGTATGCTTAAATAGCCAGCAGCTGAAGGTAGCCAAAGCTGGCAGTAAAAAATCTTATGAAATGCCACAAAGTGCGCCTATTTTTTGTTCGATTTTTTAAAAACACACAGAATGCCGTTGCTTCCATTAACGGCTTAAAACATAACGTTTAAGTCTCTGACAAGGTCTTAAAATTCCCTTTTAAAAGTACAAATGCTTGCATTGAAAACAACAGCTAAACACATTTATTAGATATGGGCAAAAAGTTATTTGTAGTTTCTACTTTTAAGGGAATATTCAAATAAATTATTTTATAAAATAGATTCCAGCAAATAACTTTTGTTTCACACAATTGGCAAACTTTTTGTGCAGCCCTCGCACATATGTTGGTGCGCACATATTTGAACCTGGCCATAAGCTGAATGCTGGCCATATTGTTGCTGTTGTCGCTGTGTCCGGTGATGTTGTTGTTATTTCTTTATTTGTTTGTTGTTTCTGCCACGCCAATGTCCCCCTCAGGCCCCTTTGATCTCCTTCTCTCTCTCTCTCCCCTCTCTCTCCCTTTGTCGCACACGGAGTGTCCTTAGCAGTGTTTAGCTCAGCTGCAACTGTTTTCGTTGGCGTCCTAAAGCAGATAATCTAAAGTAAATAAAAACATTTTTCATTGTCTGTGCGTACAAAAATGTTTCCGCGATTAAATCACAGCTACTTACACAGCAACATAGTAAATAGATTTTTGTGCGTCACTGTCAATTGTTAATGCACAAGTTGGCATTAGCCCGCAATACCCAAAACGCACAATTTCCCCACGCCCTGTTCCTGTTCCAGTTGCCTGAGCTGTCTTTCTTTCGGTATTTACATTAAAAATTAACCACTAAAACAAAATGCCTCCGGGGACAGTTTACGAGAGTTTTATTTCCAAACCGAATTAAGAAAAACACGTTTAAGTACTTAAATAATCAACTTAAATAATCATTCTATTGTAGACCCAATTCCACCCCTAATAAACCTACTTTATTATATACTCTGCCACTGCCACTTAGATATGTATATGTGTGTGAGTTGGTGTGTGTGTGTGTGTGTGTGTGTGTGTGTGTGAATATTGAGCCTCTGTCACTCAACGAAGCTACTCTAATTATCTACACGATTATTAAGATTATTTCGCACGTTGAAAGAGGCAGCAACAACAGCAGCTGAGCACTTAATTAACTTGCAAGACAATTTGATTTGATTGAACCAATTAGGCATACTATAATGGCATTAAACAATGAGTGTGACGAGCAGACAGACAAACAAATAACTGATAAGCAAACGGACAATACAAATCTGCATACACATCATACTTATTGCTTGCTTGCATTGTTTGCCAGCTATTATCCTGCGCATCCTTATTGTGTTTACAACTCTAAGAAGCATTTAATCGGTATTTTTTAACAGCTTATATATATATATGTATATTTGATTGATTCAATTAACTTTGCATATATTTTGTTTTCAAATTATTTTATAATATTTCATCTCATTCAACAAGCTTTATAATTTAATACGCATTATTAAAATGTTGTAGCTTTAAATGCTTGACAAGACTAACTATGTTAGGGATGCCCTAGAAAAACCTCAGCAATGTATTCAAAAATAATATAATATACATAAAAATCTTAGAAAATATAAATAAAGTCTTAGCTTACCATTTTTATATAATTCATTTTTTGTATGCAAATATTCAAAAGATTACATTTTTGATTTTTATTTATTTATTTAATTATTTATTTATTTGAATCGATCGACTTTACGAAAGAAAGAATATAAACTACAAAAGATTATATGCTAAAAGCCTAAAACAAAATATAAATATTTTTAATAACAAAAGATAAAATATTACGAACTCACATTAATATATTAAACAATATAGAAAAGTTAAACGCTAATTTTTAAAATAAATTAGCAGGTTTAAACAGAACAAAGAGCAAAAAATATCTTTAAATTCCCAACTAGACTCAAATCCTTTTGGTTTAGGAATGAGGAAATTTTGCATTTATTTGTCATAATGAAACAATTTCCTAATTCTTTTCATTCAGTCAATTCGTTTGTATGTTTGTCGTGAGGTCAAATGTATTTTAGTTGTGTGTGAGTGCCAAAGCCCCATTTAGGTTGCACTTACCAATAAGACACTCGGCTTAAGGTGGCATTAAGCCAGATGTATACATAAATATTGTGCATACATACGCATACGTATGTATATGCCGCAGGTCTGTTCGTTGCCTTGTAATTATTTATCGTACAGTGAACTCATCTCGATGGCTGCCATTTAATTAGCAAATGCATTTTGACCAAATCACATGCCTCGACGGTGACCTGTGGGCATATTTCGGATCGTAAATCAAAGAGCTGCCATCGAAATTATGTGCGTGCCACGCCCATTCAATGCAGACGTACTTGTTAGCTGCCTCTTTTGTCTCCTTTGGCTCCTTTGGCTCCTTTGACTCCGTTTACCACTTTTGGGGCAACAGCGGGAATTGCGGGCGGTCGCTCAACAGCAAATTTATTTTTATTTGCCAACATTTGCGCGGTTTTATGCACAGCCGGCGAGAGACAAGTCAAGAGAACAAAAAGGAAGACAATAAGTAGAAGGAGAAGGACTCTTCGGTTAAGTTCCTAGTCGGGCTATTAAGGATGCCCGCATTCTTGGCTGACCACCAGCTGTGGGTGGGCCACAGTGGGGTGGCCTTCGTTTTTATTGCCATTGCGTTGATAGCCTGCAGGTTCAAAGACACGACTCTTACCATAAGCCACAATCCAACAGCAAGGGCAACTTCAACGGCATGCTGCAGCTGCAGCTGCAGCTAAAGACAATGGCTGGTCGTTGTCAAAGTGCTGGCAATGCCCGAAACAATTTGGCACCACGTTGCGTATGATTAATATAAATTGTTTCACCCCACATTGACGCCCGTATCAAGCTGAAATCAACCAAGAATCTAACAGCTTTTGCATATAGGAATTGGCCACGTTCAACTATAAAATATCAGAGAATTGTCCTTACTTAAATAATGTCAATTTGCTGCGGTCAGCTTCTATTATTCAGTTGCTCTCACGCAAGCTACACTTAAAGTGCTAAACTAAACACTTTTGTGGCCAAAAGGTGGAGCAGTGTGGAGCACGCTGATGGGACTCTGCCGCTGGCAGATAGCGTGGTGCAAAAGTGTCACATTACCAAAGCGAAACGGGACGACGCAGCGGCAACATCCTGTGCCGCAGGGGCAGCATCATCATCAGCAGCAACAGCAGCAGCAGCGTCTCAGCCACGCACTTAGCTCAACTTGGCGGGCCATCATTTGCGGTTTGCATGTGACACCAGCAGCAATAACAACAAAAGTTAAAGCAACAACTGCAATGGCATCAAGTGATGGCAATTTTCGTTTAGTGCTGCTGCCACTGGCACCCGAAATGTACAAACAGAAACGAGAAAGAAAAAAGAGAGAGAGAGAGGCAAATGCATAAAATTCGCGTATAGATTTAAAAACATTCAACAGACTGCAATGAAAACGCAACTGCGAAAATCGCGCGGATATTTTGCGGATGTTTCGCTGGAACTCAACCATTGTTGGAGCAGCTTGTTAAAAGTCCATGACAAGTTTTGGTACAATTCTTGCCCAGCTGCGGCACCTGAACAAAAGCCAAGCCCCTCCAGCAGCAGCAGCAGTCACATCACAACTATCACAATTTATATATGCGTTAAAGTTAATGTTGCTACAACAACTTACGATCCCTCCGTATCCTTGATTTGAGTTGAACTCATTGTATTTTAAACAATTCTAATATTGTATTTGGTATAAAAAACATACGCTCAAGGTGATTAACATTAAGGCAGAACTTTAACTGTGCTCTTACAATTCCACATCATTATCAAAAGTCAATGAAGTGATAAAGTGGCAACACATTTAGAGGCTTTATTTTTGTTCTTACTTTACTTTCGTTTTTTATGGCTAACGGCAAAGTAACAACCAGGCTGGCTTGGCGAGGTGCCGCAAAAAGTTTGGCCAACATCGTTGCTCGCAACGAGCAAATAATCAAGCGCACAAAAAGCAAAAAAAAAAACAAAAAAAACAAAGCTTAAAAATCAAATGACAGTGGGGGAAAAGCAAAGGACTAAGGACGTTGGGCGCCCAAAACACAACAACAGTGAAGCAACAAGAACATGAACAAATCGCGCAACTGGGCGCAACGCACTGAAACAATAAAATAAATTAACCTTGAAGTTCAATGTGGAAAATTTAGTGCTGTTGGCAGAAGTCGCGCCCCGCCGTCATTCTTGAGTTGCTATTCAAAACGGAACATAAACAAAACATGGCGCAAAGTTCATAAAATGCCAAAGAGTCTTTGCCGCTTGGCTGGCCACAGACAGCCAAAGAGTTGCCAAAGGCCAGCCCCCAACCAAAAGTCCCTACCACCAATGCCCAATACCCTACACTTTATACGGTATGCTTACTATTTTGCCACCCACAACTTTCTGCCCGATTAGGCACACAGCCAGCACACACACACACACACACACACACAGAGATAGGGTGAGTGTATATGGGAAAACGCAGGTGATTGCTGTTAAAGGCCAAAAACTCGACCTTGAATATGCTGAATGTCCATCAAACTGTGTCCCATGGCAGGTGCCAACGAACGGCAAAGCACACATAATTACTCATAATGGAATATCGCTTTGCATTATTTATAGGACTGTCGTGGAGTTCACACCGAGCCCATCAACGCGACCGGCAAACGAAAGACCACAAAGCAAATTTAAACGAATTTTGCCTAATGACAACCTCAATGCTAATACATTGTCCTTCTGCGAATGCGACAGTCGCCAGACCGCTTCCAGCCGAACAGAGTCCATTTACATAAATGATAATCCGCCCCGTTTCGTATACACGCACTCACACACACACACACACACACACACAAGGACACAAACACAGAAACACAGAAACGGCACTCACCTTTGAACTTTGGCCACATCAAATTAAATAAAAGGTTAGCAGCTTGCACGGAAGTTCAATTCTCTTCGGTTTAGGCTCACAGTGTCCCGGACACATCACAAATGTCCTTAAAAAAAACAGAATATGTTAACTTGATTAAAGAAAATAGTAGAGTTCAAGTTCTTTAGGTCTCTTACTTTTTTAATGATAGACAACACACCTGAATGGAATTAGCTAAAGCCTTTTATATTAAATAAAAAAAAAAGGACACTAATAGATTAAGTATACCCAAATTGTTGTCACACTGTGCGTCGGTTTCTTGAAATACGGTAACGACTGCAACATCAATCGAAATGGCAAATTTGTGTAGGGGCTTATTTGCTCGTGGCCATTGGCTCTATTAATATTTCACATCTCGTATTGGCCCCGGCCCTGGTCCTGGCTCTGGGACTGTCATAAGCTGAAAAGGGTTTCGTATTCGAATTAGCATACGCAGTTTTAAGTTGCCAGCTCTCAGAACTCAGTTCTCAGTTTCGGTGCGGTTTTGGGGCGTGTATTTTAATTGTGTTGACTTTGTAAATGATCCATTCATAATGCTTCTTGAAGGCATCGTTTGTGCTGGCCGCCAGCGACGCTGTTGCTGCCTGTTTTTAATGGCCACAGTTAAGCTGGTCAACAGCAGAACGGCAGAGCAGCAAAATACGAAACGAAAATCGATAATGAATTAATTTCCAGTATGAGGCAAATGGCGCAGACAAATTTATGACTGTGGCCAGCCTGCATATTTGCCTTGGCCAGCGCCTGCAGTAGTTAACGTTTAACACATGCCCATTGGCCAGCCAAGGCTACCACAAAACCCTCTCCGCACCTGGCCTGCTCGGCTAACCAGTTTTTGGCCAGCCCTCTCAGTTTCAATGAGCTTTCCGACTGGTACAGCCACAGTATCAGCCACACTGATACGGATACCGATACTGATACTGAGAGTTTTTGCTGATAATCCCTTGAGTAAACATAAAAAACAAACAAACAAGCGCATAAATATGCGTGCGCGAAGTCCTTTCAAAGGTCCTGGAACAGAAGGCGGCAGCGATTTATATACAAACAACAATGAACAATGAAATAATATCTATTGAAAGCGCCGAAACATGAACGCCTCCGGCCAAATGATTTTATGGCCAGTCTCTCTATAAAAAATAGCTAAAAATAATATAGTAATCGGATAAGAAATAATCTCATTTTAGTTCGATATTTCTTCTTCAACTTCGCTAAGCAAACAAACAAAAATGGATACTAAGAAAAAATGATTTTATCAACCTATTTAACACACTTAAATTTCGCATCGATTCCAGGGCTGCAGTTTTTAGTGGGCTCCGAAAAGTATGCTATGAATAAATGCATGCTACATTCCTTTAACAGTATGAAGCAACAATTTATGTATTTATTAATACTCGAAATAAATTCGGATTTGTTTCTTTAAAAGTGTTCGAATATTGAACGGACTTCTTTTTATATTTTTTTTATTACAAAAGTGTTGTTAATAGATTTATACATAATATGTATATAATAGGTTTTTCAATCATAAAATATTTGTGTCAGTTGAAAGT
Source organism: Drosophila lacertosa (assembly GCA_004143845.1). Classification (NCBI taxonomy): domain Eukaryota; kingdom Metazoa; phylum Arthropoda; class Insecta; order Diptera; family Drosophilidae; genus Drosophila; species Drosophila lacertosa. The sequence continues at coordinate 161,294 of SCDZ01000419.1, read as the reverse complement.
GAAAATTTAAGAGATAGAACAACTCACCACACATTTCATTGTATATACATATTTTTTGCGTATAATTGGAAAGTGTGCAGATTGTTAAAAACCCAACTTATTCATTTTATTTAATGATTTAATTGGGCAAATGGCTTTAAAGCTGAAACATCAGCAGCATCTGACACCCAAAGACCTTTGTTTTGGTGTGGCTTTGACGAATGGCATTTTGATTTGCAATAATTGCAGTGCTATTTGAAGCTCTGTCTCTGCTCGACCTAAGAACTTTTGTTGAACTTTGGCGAGTGGGATTTACCACTTATGAGTCAAGTTGGGTGGACTTAGCAAACTTGTATATATACTATATACACGTATACATATATATACGTATAATATATTTTTGTGTCTGTGTTTGTGTGTCCGCTTGTCCGTTGACTTTCGAGCAAGTTTCAACTGTGCGCTCATCGCCAGAGTAACTTTAGTGGCTCTTTTATCAACTGCTCAGACAATTCAAAGCAGTTGCCGTTGGAGTTGGGCGTTTATTATTAAAACGCATTCCGAGTCCTTATGCTAACTAATACTTTGGAAAAGCGCTTTCTCGAACTCAACTCGAATTGAAATCTAGCAAATAAATAAGTTTGCAGCCTTCACTTTGAGTTTTGTCGAAACTCAAAATAATAACTTGTTAACATCCTAACTTGTTGCCTAAAAAGTTGCTTTCATATGCAAAAAATGGTATTTATTATGTATACGCACATATATTACGTATACGCATATATATTTGTTGGTTTTATATAAAAAGTTGTCATTCAACTTCAGCTATGATTTAAACCATATCTAATTTCGGCAAATTTATAATATTTTTAATGTCTTTTAACTTTTCTAAAAAGAAACCGAAACGAAGCTTTAGCAATTAATATTTAAACCTAATACGTTGACAATTTGCGTGCTGGCATACAGGATAATTTGTGTGTTTAAAGAATAGGTCGTGTCCACAGCGCTGTTGCTTAAGCCGGGCAGGCACCTGGCGGTTGCCTCAGACCGTGGCAGCCCAACCAATTAGTGTCAATCAAAAGTTTTTAACTCGAGCGCAACTATTAATTATGTACAAGTGGGCGATATAAGTGACGCTATGAAGTACGCTCGCAAGCAGTCATTGAACCAGGCAGCTCGGGCCAAGTCATTGGCTATTAAATGGCAATTGAGCCGCATTAAAAACTAATCGCAACACATGTCGCAAAGCTCCAATGATTAACCGTTCAATTTGCCATCTCGACATGCAATTAAAGTCATACATACATATACATATAAGCCAACTATGTGAGAAACAAACACATATTTATATATATGTATGTATATATACATGTAGCTATATGTTGTTATATAGTTTGTAGCATGTTGTTATTGGTGCTGTTGGTTGGCATGTTATTAGGCTTAGAGAGCAACGGGTACGTGTTTGTACATGCATTTCACCTGTAATTATGCGCACGGCTGACATACATTTCACAGCACGCCACTCTCGGGCACGACACAGTGCATATGGGCGTGCACACAGATGCATATATTTATAGCCTACTTAAAGTTACATGGCATAAATGTAAACTGACTTTAGGATGTCGGGTCTCGACACGTTTTAATACAAACATACTCTGCACTGGCGAAAAGTACATTCGCTCAACTAGTTTCTGGCCATCTTTCAGATCTAATGTATGCCTTCTTCATTGTGTGTGTTTAGCCAATGCAAATTATTCAACACACACACACACACACACACACACACGAAGACAATATTTTCATAAGCTGCAAATTTTGATGCACAATAAATGTGTACTTAACAACATATCCTGGAACTCTTCTTTTTATAGCCAACAATAATATCCAGATTAATACCCTGTAGCGTTTTAGACCAAAATATGTTTGTTCACTCTGAAATTAAATTGTTTTACGAATTATTTAGCATTCCATTTTAATTAATGAAATTGCGTAATCCGAACTACAATCAAATTTATCAGTATAAAATGGTTGTTTATTATTTTATCATTATTCATTAGTAAGTTCAGCTTTTATTTACAGCAGCATTTTTCTTAATTTTATTTTTAACTAAGCCGTCACAAGTTAACTGACACTGTGTTAAATTATTCATTAGCTCCGTCCGAATAAAGTACTCATAGCAGGTTTGTGGCTAATGAAGAGCAAACAAAACATTTTACTAGAGGAATAAGGTTAGCTTTTGTATTGCTGACTTTTCTAGCTATTTGACACTTTTTATTTTTATAATTAATGAACAAGCTAAATTGGTTTAATTTTTGTTAGGTGAAACAGTTATTTCAAATAATTTGAAGCAAAACATTTGCGAACTTTGATAAGGCAGAATTTGAATTTTTTGTGACTAATTTAAATATTCAGTTGATGCAGGGCATTATTCAGTCACTCAAAGCCATTAGTTGCCTTGTTTTTATGTACAGCTTCGCTTGACATGCAAATTTTGCTGTTGCTGTTGCTGTTGCTGTTGTTGTTGTGTTTTTTGTTTTCTTAGTTGTTGTTAGTTTTTTTTTTTTTAAACAAACGTACACAACACGAAAACGAGTGAAAAGTCTGCAAAGCTATAGAGGAAACTAGAGCATCCATGGCACGCGACTGCGCAGCCTGATATTGTTGTTGTGCTTAATTTTTCGTGATGTGCCTTTGCTACAAATTTAAATGCAGCCAGCCCAAGAGTCAGCCAGATGGCTTCGGCTTCGGCTTGGGCTTGGGCTTGGTCTAGCAACCAGTTAGCTGTTCGGACAGCAATTTGCTGCAAATAAATCGCTGGCAACGCTGGCAGCGAAAAGAACTTAAAGTAGGTTACTTACGTAGCTCGCTTTGTGCATACTTAAGGCAAGGGCGATGGCGATGTGCGCCTTGAAGCTCTCGTGCTCTAATTGAGGCAGCGGCAGTGGCAGCACAAAGTTGCCGCATGTACGAATAGTTTGCTGCATAATGACAGGCGCGCCGGCATGCATATTTATGCCGTCCGTGGCGCTGGCGATGGCGATGGCGATGGCAACGGGGATTACCGTCGATTGCGTAAACGTCACGGTCTATTGCCGTGCCCAATGTTGCACATTGGCAAGCTGCTAACTCCCGATCCCTTTGGCTGCCTCTATTTTCGGCTATCGCCAGCAAGTGTTCTTTATATAATGCTTGCCACTAAGTTAAACTTAATTTAAGAACGGAGTTAAAACGTTGAGTTTGCCAAAATAAGTTTTCCCCCTTTAAACCAAACTTAATCCGCAACGATTTTGCATTTCTTGAAAATATGGTAAATGATTTGTATAAAGATATATGTTTAAGTGTCCTTAAAGAGATTTGAACACAGCTAAGTGTGCACATGGCGTATACGTGTTAGAAAATAGAAATATGAAAAAAGGAGAATAAAGTTAAGTTAAAAAAGGCATTTAATATTAAATTTAAGATATGTTTCCAACTTAAACATTGCTCTGCTCATTTTTTGAATAGTTTCATTTTAAAGTTTTAGTTGTATTTTTATTTTATTTAATTTTTGTAATTTTAGAACTCTTCTCAATTGTTGTTGTTGATTGTATGGCACACCATTAAGGTAATCTGTAAATGAAATAAAATTGCTTAGCGCAATTATGGACTTCAAGGTGTGCATGATAAAATCAGCCTGATTTGAAATTAAATGAAATTGTGCACAACTTCCAAATAGATGCTCGGGACGTCGCTTTCACATAGTGTGCACAGCAATAAAAATTTTACAGACAATTCACTTTAATTGCGCCACGCACACCAACACTAATACTAATACACACTAACACACACACACGGACAGGGGAGCATACTAGAATTAAAAAAAAATGGCGTTGTAGAAAAGTGGTGCATGCTTTTAGGCGGCAGGTTGCACGAAGTCACGTGTCGGGCACGACGCAACCGGCGTCGAAGGTGTTTGGCGGTGCACTTTTAGGGCGCCACCAAATTGCAGGTGCGGCCAACGCCATGGCGCAAAGTTTCCAAAAGCCGAAACAACAACAACAACAACTACAAAGTAAAAACGCGCACTGAAAGGGCAAAGAGGCGACGTTAAATGAATTGAAATCGATGTACAAAAAAAAAAAAGGTAGAAGAAGAAAAAAACGTAGTGCTGACTAAATTGCAGGCCGGCTAAACCAGAGGCGGCGGCTGGTGCTGCACTGGGCGTGGCAGCAATGAAAATTATATGAAAAAAAACGTTGGTCGGTCGCCCGAAGGAGGCGTGGCAAACGCTTTCATACAGGCGAAATGTGAAAATTTCAAATGAAACACACTGTGGCTGCCAACGCAGCGGGTCACGCCGTTAACGTGGCTCGAACACACACACACACACAGAGAGAGAGAGAGAGAGAGAGAGAGGGAGAGAGCGCTAAAGAGACCAGCTGCATACAAGTGGGAAAAGGGAAAAAAAAATTAATTTAAATTTTTATGATGCCATAAAAATAATGCATGGCATGTCTTCACACAGAGCGGAGAGAAAGCCGAAGACGACGCCACGCTGGTCCAATTAGCTGCAGCCTGTGCCACACGAGGAGCGCCAACAAAGGGGCTGTATGTGTGTGTGTGTGTGTGTGTGTGTGCATATGGGGGCAACACAGAGAGTTGCTTTGGCAAAAAAAAAAAATATATATATATATTAAAGACAAAGCAATAAATTTCCTCTACTTGCCAAGCTGATCAGCAACACTAAAAATACAAACCAAATTTATTCAGCTCTGATTAGAAATAAGTCTGAGTCACAAAGTCTTGTGGATAGCTTTGTGATTTTCTCAAGAACAGAATTTGTAGAGCGATTGTTGCCAACACCTACGAAACTTAATTTCAATAGTTCTTAGTGAGTGTGTGTCTTGTATTTTTTTTTTGTTGCTTTTTGCATTTTTTGGTCGCCGTTGACACACACACACAGCTAACAACTACTTTTTGTCCATAAATGACTCATTTGTATTCATGGTTACGCCCCAGCGCTTTTGTCGTTTTGGCTGCACGCCCGCAGACTTAGGCTTATAGCAGGACTAGGCGGGGCGGGGGGGGGGCGTGGCATAAGCTGCGCTCATATATGTAAAGCAAATGAGCTGTCAAATTTGTTGCCGGCCATTCGCCAGACAGGTTATGTATAAATATTAAGTATACGCAAGGTCTTACGTTATGACAATAGCAGCGCCATGTGACACCAAAGTACGTACTTTGCGGCAGGAACTCAGTCTAGCAAATGTTTAAGGATACGCTGTGAAGTCGAAACATTAAATGAGAAGAGCTTGACTTAATGTGGGAAAATGCGCTTGAAATTTTGCTAAGACTAAAACTAATTGAAAATTTATATTTTTTAAATATATAGTATATAAAATATATAGTCTGAAATGTAGACAAAACTTACTGAATAATTTTGTGATTTAAAAACAGACATTTATTTTATTATTATTATTTTATTATTTTATTCATTCATTACTTTTCCTTATTTTAATAATTAATTTTCTATCAATTCTAAATTATAGCTAGTGTCCAAAGAATCTCGTATGTTGTTAATAGAATTAAGATCACATATGAATCACATAAATTCTACAGATATTATGGCCGTTGATCGTATTTTTTGATACTAACTTTTAGTGTAATTTTAAGCTATTTTGATCGTTTTTAAAACCTTTAAGAGTCTCAAATATCTTTTGCGCCCAGCGTTTATATATGGAAAGCACTTTTGGCACTGGGCGCTGTTATCGCCTAAGCTATCGATTTATGTCCGCAGTGCTGTAGAGAATTTTCCCATTTCATTAGCAAACGTTTTTTGATCAATTTTGACGCCGTTTCTTGCCATTTTTCACTGGGCGAATTGGGTCAATTTGTAGTCTGGATGTGTTTCGCTGCTGCTGCTTGTTGCTTCCCTCTTGCCAGCGATTAAATTAAAAGCCAGCTAGAACCAGATTGTGGCCCTTCTGCTTGTGTGTGCACAAATAGTAGAACAAAAAATGGAAACAGAAAAATAATAAAAACAAGAGCAAAAATATTTATTGTTATGAGCGCGTCAGACAAACAATTTCAGTTTCTGTTTTTGTTTCTGTTTCCGTTTCTGTTTCAGTTTCAGTTAGAGTTACGGTTGGAGTTTTTGGCATTGCGCTTTCGTCCTTTGGCTTTCGGCATTCCGGCGGACAACCAATTTTGCCATAAATCTCTGTTTAAAACATGACTCACCAGGCACTTTAATGGGCATCCGCTCGGCGCGGCAATTAAAATTGAACTTGAGGACGGCACGCAAAGGCGAGCCAATTAAATTTATTAAATAAGAGCACATGTGGCCCCAAGCCGCAACACAAAAGGTGCCCATAATCGGTAGCCGCGACGCCCGTATGACTTTCAAATGGTTTTCTGCCCGGTCGCGTTTGTTAGTCCTTGTCCTTGGCCAACTGATGTTGTTGTTGTTGTTGTTAGCCGGCATGTGAAATGTGAAATATTAATGTTTATTACGCACAAAAATTGCGTCTCATTTAGCCGGTCCCCAACCGGGCCCGACCCTGAACGTGCCAGTCATGCCCAGCAATAACAAATCAGCGGCGACCAAGGCACAGGATCCTCTACCAAGCACTTGACGGCCCTGGGCCGTAATATCAATAAGATGCCGTGAAATAACTCAAAATCGAGTCACGAGACTCCAATTGATATATTACTTGGTGAGACGACAGTTTTGACAATTCAATCTGCAAAATATAAAATAATATTTATATATTATTTGTGCTCAATCTTACTTAGAATTTAAAGGTAGTATTTAATTATTTATTTTAAATGGTGGTATATAAAGGGCTTTATTATGTGTTCCAATTTGATTGTTCTGTGAATTCTTTAGACAAAAGTGAAAGAAGCAAGCTAGAAAAAAAAAATTACATTAAAATAATCAATAATATTTGACTATAAAATGTGCATGTGGCCCTCAACTTGGCACATTTTCTTTTGCTGGCTATATGCAAACACAGTTAGAGACGAGTTGGTTTCGTTTACCGCTTGTTGGCCCTTATAAATATTTGAACAATGGGAGTGAAGACAAAAAACAAAAGAAGTGGTTGAAACAGCGCTCAATGCAATTAATCAAAATGCTGGCTGGCCGGAACTCGTAGCAGGGAGCTACGTTTCCTTTCTGGAGCTTATTTTGCCATGTAGTGCAGTGTAAGTGGCAGCCATAAGCGAACTTACTGCAAAGTGTAATTCGTAGAAGTGGCTTCGGCGCCAGCGTCGCTGTTGAGACTGGAAACAAAACTAATTATCGTTATGGCAACTCTTGTTCGCTCTTGTAAGTTTCTGATTGTGTGTGCGTGTGTAAGTATATCTGTCTGTCTGTCTGTCTGTCTGTCTGTCTGTATGTGTGTGTGTGTGTGTGTTCGCAGACACAGACATCGTTTCATATTTATAATTACTGTTTGCACACTTAACAAAGACGCCAAAGCGCTAGAAGTTCTTCTGTTGCTCCTGCAGGATAACCAGCGTCAGGCAAAGCGACAAAAATGTTTGAAACTTCATTTTCAAAATTACGCTCATTAATCATGAAAAACAGCGACGTCGCCTCGTGACAACAACGGCAAAAAAAATAAAAAAAAAAATAATATAAAATAAAATAAAACACCGGCAACAACAACAACAACAAGAGTGTCACATTTTCCAACGCATATTTATAGATGCGTGTATTGGTCTCTTAATGCGTGCCTAAGTTGGCGTGCCTGGCAACACTTTGTTAAGTTCTACACGCAAAACATCAACAAGAAATTGTCAAACTGAAACACGCTTCACATAAGATTTGCCCCCCCCTCCCCCTCCCCCACCCCCCTAGGTGAGATCAGGTGCCGCGGGCGGGTTTATGGCCACATTAGCCAATGGGCTAGGCTAGATTTGGCCCAAACAGATGCCAACTGTGATGACCTTGCATTGTCAATTCCGTTTAGTGCATTAAAGTTGAAGGCCATGGCTTAAAAGTTAGACACTAAGACTGAACACATTAGCCCGATGATAAAAATGTGGATAAATTATGTATATATATTTTAGTTAAGGTATATATATTCATTAATGAAATCAAATTAAACTATAATAAATACGTTTGATTAGGTTTATAGCACCCTTAGGTTTGCATTCATCTGTCTTGAAAAGAATATCCTTAGCTTTGGCTAGCCGGCAAATTGGAGCACGGCTGATATACTCAGTTACAATATAATAAAGTTAGCAAACCTAATGGAAACCATATTACCTTTACAATCAGCGTTGCTCACAGCTGAGCACTCAACAAAAGGCGACCTTGTTCACAAAGGAACAAACCAAAATTTATTTGGCCCAAGCTCCAATAAAAAAGTTAACTTGCTGCAGTATCGATTGATGGACTAAAACATGCTCCAATGGATTATTCACATCAATTCGACTTTTAAAGGAACTTAAATTCTATCGAAATGAAGATATTCAACTATCTTTAGTTGAATCTATAAAGTTAGTGAGTATGGGAAATTTACGTGGCATTGACATTGTCAGACTGTCTGCGAACAGACGCGACAGACTTTTAGCAAATTTCATTGACTTGCCCTTGAGTTTTGCTTAAGGCCAGCGCTATTATTCAGATGTCACGTGCCGCTGCCACGCCCATCTGGCAACGGCCCAGCGCCAGCCGGCGCCATGTAGCTTAAATGGAAATTAATAATCAATATGCCATAGCGGCAAAAGATGACGCAGATTGTGCGTAAACCTTCAGACAGCGACGGCGACTCAATTTCATATGCAATTAACGGGACGACAGGTGGCGCCACTGGCGGAACGCATCAGTCTGGATCAAGCGGATGAATTGAAAAGGCTTAGCGCTGATTCGCTTTCAACGCTCCCACGCTGCTGTCACATAACTCATACGCACCATGTGTCAATGTGTCTGACTGACTGCCTCTAATATAGTATGTGTATCTGTGTGTGTGTTTGTGTGTGCTTGTGTGTGTGCTGTTGTTGGCTGCTACTGCGTGAGAGATTAATATTTAATTAAATCGATTTGGCCCCAGTTGCCACTGCCGGCGGCATCCTGTTGACAACAGCTTGTAAAATACCAAAGCGCTGACAGCCATGTGATTTATTTATGTTAGCGGTTTCAGCTGGTTCCACGCTGTCTGTTTGCCTAGGTGCGTCTGGCAGCTGTCTAACTGGTTGTCCAACAGTCGCTGCCTGGGCTGGCAAATATTAATTACGATCCCGCCAAAAACAACGCCTTCAATTCATAAAGGCCACTCAACGCACTCGGCAAACATGTCAACAACGACAACAACGACAACAAAGTCTGCGCTTTCAGTTGCTGTTGCCCTTTGTTAATTCTGGCGTCAAGGCGCCGCCTCACCTCTATTAGGGAATCGCAGGCGCCCCAGCAAATCACATCGACAATGACATAGGCGTGCCCAGACACGCCTGCTACAAGCCAAATCCGACTTCACTCCAGCCGTGTTGTCACACAACACATGTCCTTTTGATACGCTGCAAACGAAAAGCATTCAGAGCGGGGTATAATCAAGTTGAAGCAAGCAACAGAAAAACAGATACTTTTTCTAGGGTATAGGGTATCTTCAAGTCTTGCATTGGCTTTAAACGTTACGTTGTTACTTGCTGGTAACTGAAAGTGTAATGCGCTGCACTTAGAACACAGCAACAACGGCGGTAACTGGCAGCTACGCCCCCTCGTACTAACTTGGCCATTTCGATTTGCTGCCAAACGCGAAAATTTAGTAATAGAGCACACTTTAGACACACACACACACACACACACATAGAGATAAGCATTGTGTGTGGCACCTTTGGCACGTTCAGAGTCATCACATGTGGCAGCTGCAATGTTAGCCAGCTAATAGATATGCAAATGAATGCAAAGCTTCCTCTGCATAAGTCCAAAACAGGGCAACACATTTCTCACTACTAACCTGGCTGAGATTGCATTGAAATACAAATCCCAAGCCACAGCAAACATTGCAATCGGCAAATAATGACAGTGAAATGTGAAGCGTTCATGTAATCACAGTTGGAATTCATTATAAATTAACGTATTTATTAACAGTTGTTCTCTATTAATTACATTGGTTTTATTCGCTTATTTTTTTGTTTTTAAAGTAAGTCACATTAATGATTTTTTTTTTATTTTTTGTGTTCAACTGATAATAAAAATTCAATAAAAATACTTATCAAACTATGGAGGCCATTAGGAAATCAGTATTTTATTCAGGCCACAGACAACGGGGCAACCCCTTTCCAACTTGGCCCTGAACATATTTGTACATGGAAAGTTTCATTGGGTGGGTGTTGGTTGGGGGGAAGTCCGTAAAGTTTTGACTGTGTTGCACGTTGAGGCCATTTAGAGAACACAACTTAGGGCTTATTGGGGAATTATGCAAATTCACACAGCTGTGGTTGCTGATGTTGCCTGTGAGGCTTTAACTTTAGCTGTTTTCGGGCATAATGCAATCATAAATGTGGCACAGGCATTCACACACTTACCGACTGGCACAACATATGTGCAGCATGTCCATTTGTTCGTGTTGACTCAGTCAGTTTACTGACAACTGACTGGGCCGACAAACTGAGCAAGTTTGCCAAAGCCGTTTGCCCAAATCAGTTAAATGACAAACTCACACACCCACACATACACACCACATACCACACACACACACACACACACAGATACAGAGTTAAAGGCAGACATTGGCAGACACAACCGAGACATGAACGCTGACAAAACGTTTTCAAGTTTTGCAGCCCACACAAATTGCTTGTGCGTGAGTTTCCGTTTACGTTTTTGTTTCTAGATGGTCCTGGGTCCTGGGTCCTGGGTCTAGTTGTGGTCCTAGTGCCGTTGCTGGGTCCAGGGCTTATTGCCAAACAGGCCGCAACGAGCCGTTTGTGTTATGCCAGCAGCAATTGGTTAAGGCGCTTTTGAACAGCAAGTTACCAGTTACCAGTTACCAGTTACCAGTTGCCCGTTGCCCGTTGCCGAATGTATACGTGGCCCAAACCCAACCAGGCCCAACAGAGATTTACGAAGCCGCCAGCGCTTCAGCGCTTCCCACGTATTTGCGGCGCAATCAAGGTGCACAAAACGTCGCTTACACAAACAATCACAATGCCTCAGACATTTCGTCCTTTGCAAATCACAAGCCAAACCAAGCCCAGTACTCACCGCGTTCCCCAAAACAATTCCAATTCATTCGCGCCATGTGTGCCACAGCTGGGCCTCAGCACGCAACCAGACAAGGACCTGGACCGAGTATCGAGTAAATTCCTAATAAATTAGCACAAGAAACGTTCGGGGTTTGAATCCAAGGCTAGTGTATAAAGTATATAACGTGTCTGTGTTCAAGTCTATACAAAAATTGTCAAGCTTAAATCTTTATTATATACTTTAAACATTAAGATTTTTTTTTTATTCTTTGCAAAGGAATCAATTATTCTGTTATTATACACAGCAAGCTTAAATTATAAAATTATATTATAAATTAAATTAAAATATATATATATAAATATATATATTAAGTATCTGTGCTCAAGTCTATACAAAAATTGTCAACCTTAAATCTTTATTATATACTTTAAACATTATATAACATAACACTATACGATCTTACAATTTTTTTTTTTTTTCTTTGCAAAGGATTCAATTATTCTCTTAATATACTACATAGCAAGCTTAAATTATAAAATTATATTATAAATTTAATTAAAATATATATATTAAGTATCTGTGCTCAAGTCTATACAAAAATTGTCAAGCTTAAATCTTTATTATATACTTTAAACATTATACAATATAAACACTATACGATCTTACAATTTTTTTTTTTTTATTCTTTGCAAAGGATTCAACTATTCTGTTATTATACACAGCAAGCTTAAATTATAAAATTATATTATAAATTAAATTAAAATATATATATTAAGAATATGTGTTCAAGTCTATACAATCATTGTCAAGCTTAAATCTTTATTATATACTTTAGACATTATATAATATAAACACTATACGATCTTACAATTTTTTTTTTTTTTCTTTGGATTCAATTATTCTGTTATTATATACAGCAAGCTTTAATTATAAAATTATATTATAAATTAAATTAAAATATATATATTAAGTATCAGTGCTCAAGTATATACAATCATTGTCAAGCTTAAATCTTTATTATATACTTTAAACATTATATAATATAAACACTATACGATCTTACAATTTTTTTTTTTTTTATTCTCTGCAAAGGATTTAATTCTTCCGATATTATACACAGCAAGCTTAAATTAAACATATAATCTAATTTTAAAGTATAGCTTATGCTTTTTAAGAAAAAAGAACTTAGTATCAATTTATATATAAAGTGTCGTTATTCAAGTCTATACAATAATTGTCAAGCTTAGGTCTATTTTATATATTTGAATATTTTTTTTTTTTTTCTGTGGAAAGGATTTTATTAATCTCTTCTTTCAATTTCAGCTTAGTCTATTGTCTAAGTTTTTTTTAAATATTGTATATTATAATTAAAATTATTGGCAGCTTAAGCAGTTCTACATTATGAAAAATAACATGAAATTAAAATTTAATTATATTACTTATGCTAATTAGGTAAGGATTCTCGTGGGCAGATCCTGCGGGTGGCAGGCATTTTATTAGTTAACCTAACTGTTCCATATACTTTATTAGTTAGCATAGATTTATACTTTGATCTCAAGATGTATTTTAATTTTTTTTTTAATTTTATTATATACAACTTAAATTCAACTTACAAGCTAACTTTCAAATTCAAAAATCAATTTCAATTTATATATAAAATATTTGAATGAAAAGTGTCAAGCTGAAATCTATATTATATACTTTAATTATTAGAAAATATAAACTTGTCTTTTTTTAATTATCACTAACTGTTAAATATACTTTATTAGTTAGCATACATTTATGATTCTAGTTGTAAGAACTTTATATAAATTTAAATTGAAATCGCTATTGAAGACTTTTGTAGAACACGTTAAAATGACAATTTGGCACGCCTGCAACGAATGACATTGGCTAACTGAATTTATTGGCCAATCCACTGTGCGTATGTGTGTGCTCGTCCTGTTCGTCCTGTTCGTCCTGTTCGTACTTTTTGATGGTTCGGCCAGTGCAAGTTCAATTAATTGCTCGTCTTACGCACACAGCCTCCAGTACAGCATGTAAGCTTACAATCTGACTGTGGCGTGTGTATGTGTGTGTGTTTGTGTGTAGTTTGTGTATGTGGGTGATCAGTGGCCATTTTGCTTGTGCTGTGCTTGGGTAAGTTCAGGCATAATGCGAGTATACCAAGCACAAAAATGCTTAACACTTAACTGAACACTGAGCCCACAGCAGAGAACAGGCTACTGCTTGCCGCATCAGCAACCAGCAGCAGCAGCAAACCAGCAGCAGCAGCAGCAAACCAGCAGCAGCAGCAGCAGTGGCCAGAAGCCTGTTACCATCTGATGCGCCATAAAAGTTTAATAGGTTTAATGGACATAACAAATAAAAAAACATACATGCAACAAAAGTTGGCAGACAAGTTTTTGCGTTAAGTCGCTGGTTTTTTGCCCTTTCCTAATTCCAATATGTAAAGAACTAGTCAAAAGGGTCTTTGTAGAAATAGAATACTAAACTTTGAAGCTAGAGTTTTTGCCAAAAAAAAATTAAATAAAAAAACATTAATATATTTTAGTTAGTTTGGAGAGACTTTAAACAAGTAAATAAATTTTGTGTATTTTTGGAGAATGAAATTCTTTGTAAATTTAAATTCAGTGGAATTTATAAAAAGAAAAACTTAGCCTAGCAAATACTTGAAAGGACAAATATTAACAATTAAACATAATTAAGATAAAGTTGATTTAAGTGCATTCAACACATTTCACACGAATTCGTTGTCAAGTGCATGCAAAACTGTTGAGACTCTGTGGGGAAAGGGCGTTAAGTGGGTGACATAATCAACTGTTGGGCTAGGAAAACACTGGACCCTGATTGATTTAGGCCACAGTTTATTTAATTATTATGGGGTGAAGTCTATTGCAGGTGGCCGTTGCCACCTGTTGGCCAAAATGTTCGGTGATGCCTGAAATTGCATTTTATGGCAGGGCGCCAACGTAAAAGGGAGTTAATGTGAATAGTCTGCCTATGGAAGGCACGGCAAGAGCAACAAAAATGTTTTGCTTAAATGAAGTGAAATGAAATCAGCTTACCTTAAGTCACCACACAAACGCACACACATGCACACACACGCACACACACGCACACACACGCACACACACGCTGTGTGGCAAATTACCTTGGAGAACATTAAATGCTTGCGCCTGCCTCAGCCCGACATAAAAAAAAATCCAAATCAAAGGCATAAAAACATGCGCTAAAAACAACAACAGGTTGATCCAAGGGTCTGATCGGGGCTCTGGATTGTCTGATCCGACACTTAACTGCACGCACAGTTGTTGTTGCTTTTATTTATTTGTTTATTTTCAGTCATATCCTGTAGCCATAAAAGTGAACAAAACGGTTACAATCCAGCCAACCATAGGCCAAAAAATGTCTGCCGAATTAAATTTACACACACACGAATATACCAAAAAAAAAAATGGATATCTGCTAGTCGAGCATTTTTTGTGTACACTTTTTGGTTGTACTCTTTGAGGTTTGGCAACATAACGAGCCAGATTTATAGGTTCTTGCGTAGGCATAAAACATCTAAAGTACATATGTATAAGTATATCGTATATGTATTTATTCACACACACACACACACACACATATATATATATGTAGATATCTAGGCGGAAAAACTGCTCATAAAAATATATATGCGCAATAAAAGTAGCAGAAAATGCGAGAAAACAATGATTGTATCTCGTGAAAGCATCGCCAATAGACACGCATCTACATATTTGAGTGAAACAGATATATATAAATATATATATATATATATCTATGTTTAGATGCTTATAAGTCTGAATAAATAATGCGATACGGATTTCCATTGGCAGTTAAAATGTGCTCGCCAATTCAGTCAAAACAAACCTATTCAATGTGTATTAAAAAAACTATAAATTATTAATCAGTCATAAAATTGGAATGTAAGCTTGATTAGCCACACAATACTCGACTGAAGGTCTTTTTCAAGTTTGGCCAACTCTTTAAGTCAACGAAACTATTTTCTACATTTTACATAGCCAATAAATTTTGATATTATCATATTTTTCAAGTTTCTTAAAGGTGAAACAAACCTTTTTGAATAGCTAACAAAGATGCTCGCTGCTTATCTCGAGTTGGAAATGTTTTTTTCTTCGTGTAACTTTCAACTTTTTGGCACTTTTCTTTATATTTTGTGTTTGCTCTTTTTATGCTCGTAATGCGCTCTATGATTAACTTCCTAGCATGTGTGTGTGTGTGTGTGTGTGTGTACGTGTGTGCGTGTGTGAGTTTTTCCATGCGGATACCGTGCGATTGCTGCTCCATCACTTTACGTTTCCTTTATATTGTTTGGAACTTTGTTGCTGCTGCCGCTGTTGCTTTGAGCCCAGTTTACGGCCTGTTATATTTTTTTTTCTTCTGGGTGCTTTTTTTTTTTTGCTCATCTCCATATATATCTACATATATTCTTATTATGCGCGCTGCCTACAGGTGACAGTCAACTCCTTGTTCCCATGAATACGAACACATATTAACATGACATTGGCGTAACTAGAACGAAAATTGCTTTTCTTTTTTTTTTTTTTTTTTTTTGGTTTATTAAGCGCATTTTATGGAATTTCGTAATGCCGCATTTGAACAATTTGTTGTTGCCGAATTGACTTTTCCTTTGGCAGTGCCTTGAGCCTTGAACCTGAAGGACTTGCCACAAGTTTTGACAGACAGCAACACGAATTTATTACTTTGTGCACTTAAAACTTTTGCTTTTTTTGCTTTTGTATATAAATCATATATTTAATTGATGTTTATGGCGAATGGTTGAGTGGCGATTTAAAGGGAATTTATCTATTTTTTCGCTGCACATTTGGCACATTTATCGCCAATCATTTGCAACACCTCCGAAATGCCACCTGATAGTCTAATTAATATACGTTTTTCATACCCACAAAAAATACATATACACTTTTTTCTCACTAGCCTCGTATTTATTTTGCAGCGCATTAAAACTCACATAAAAAAATATTGTTTTGCGCTTGCCAAAAGAGATTTATTTGCATATACATATATATACATATATGTATGCCATTAATGCAATATCATGATCAGATCCGACGAGTAAAGCCAACAAAGCTAATTTTGTGAATATACTTAAACATAATTAAAAGTTCTCCACACCTGCAAATAAAGTAATAATAGCTTCCTTAAAAAACAATAAAAAAAATTTTTTATTTTTTTTTAAAGGCTTGAAATATGTACGTTTATTAAATTTAACTCGGACAAGTTAGCGTGTGCATATTTGTTAAGCTATTCAAGCGCTGGCAAACGCAAATACATTGCTAACATTCGGAACACATTTTTCGCTTTGGCACTCTTAGTAAAATATTTTAGCATACCGCAAATAAAAAACTTTACCTGCAGGCAGTCAAAAAAAAATGAAATTGGCACAATTTGGCTGAAAAATTTGTGCCAGACGAAAAGAGGAAAGCCAAAAATAAAAACTTTTTTTTTCTTGTTTTCAAGTGAACTTAGCCTGACTAAAACATACTGCGCTTATATAGTTTAACTGGACAGAATAAAGTTGCTTAATTTAAGATATGATGACAATGAATTAATAATTTTAAAATCATGGCTTGAATGCAACTATTAATCAAGATTACTTTAAAAAAGCCTTTGCAAATCTTAACTTTTCCAGCAATAATTTCTAAAATCTCCTTTATTATGTGCATAAAAAAAATAAAGTACAACTTTTTATGAATGAGGCAAAAGGAAGTTTTTTAATTATGCATCAGGACAAATTTCTACAAATTCAGAATTGTTTTCAATTAAAATGAAACCCCCCGCAATAAATCAAATTTCCCAATGAGTGTCAACTATTATTTTTTTGAAAACGATTTTATAGTTTATATAATCGAACTTCTGTTTAAGTCAAGCGAGAGATAAAAGTTCATTACGTTCTGGGCAACAATCAGAGATCAACACCACAAATAAGGGCAAATTTAAATAAATTGTTGCGTTCATGCGATCCACTTTAGGCTCTTTTCAAAAATGAAATATAAATTAAAGCTAACCGCTCAATATCAGGTTATATTCAATTTAACGTGCCCTGCCTCTGGGCCAATAGAGTCTACGTGAAATCGCTGATTGGCAACTAATTAAACCAGCCAGCACATAATGTGGTAAGTCTAGATTTTCAATTCGAGTCAATCAATTATACCGACGACCCTCTCAACAGACAACCATTCATTTTGTGTGTATACATGTGTGTATGTGTGTGTGAATGTGTGTGTGTGTGTGTCGGAACTCGTCCGCATGTTTGGTATTTAAATTTATTTAGTGCATAGTCGGCAGCAGCGAGACAACAATAGCGACCACAAAACCCACTAAAGTGTAATTAAAATGTCTGCAACCGTAACAATGAGAGAGCGTCCATTTTCCGCTTGAACTTATTTTTATTACAGTTGTTGAACAACCCAATCCTAAGTATGTCTAACTAGGCTTTAATCGCAAATCCTTCATGCAGCTTAGCTTGCTTCTTTTATTCTTATGTTAAATTTGTTAACATATATTTTTGAATGGTTTTATTTTAATTTCTTTTTTTTTAATTTAGACTACAATAATTAAATATATTGAAGAATTTTACATATTTGGGAAGGGAATGCATTTCATGTTGCGGCTGGCCTAAAATTGGCCAACTTTGTTGTTGGTGCGGCAACTTAAAGACTTTGTCGATTGCGGGCATGTCACGGGTCGTATGCGTAATTTATTATTATAGTGTCATAAACAAGAGCGCCGTGTTTTGTCAATAAAACAACAAACAGCCCAAACAGTTGAGTCATACTTCTTGACATTCCGGCCTACTTATTGAGCACACAGCGCAAAGAATTTGATTGCTTATGGGACATTTGGCTTTAAGTAGCCAAGAACTGTCGCAATATTTACTATAACAATAGACCACTTTTCCCATTTAAGACTTGGTCGAAACTAATCATTTAATGCGAATTGAAAGGTCCTTTATCTGCACTTATTTCATCTAGTTTATAATTAGTTTTTGAGTGCACATATTTAACTGCATTTTAATTGAGGCTAAAATTCAACGAAAAGCCAATTAAAAAAATTCACAGAATTGAATTATATTTTATTGCTAATCATCACCAAATTATTTCCATATCAGTAATTATGTTTGAATTCGTTGCCAAAATTGTGCCGCACACAAACCAATCAATTTGATTTTTTTTTTGTACTTATTTCGTTAATTAATTATAAAATTAAGCTTAATTTATTTAGTTTTAAATGTTGAGATTGGGGTCCAGTGCGAAGTCTGTTGGCAGCTTGTGTTACCACCTGACCTGTTCACACTATGACCAGCTAATTGTTCAAGACAAATTGCGCAGATGATCGCACCATAAAAGCGCACATAATTATGCCAAACTGCAGGGCAATAAAATTGCAACACACACAAGGAAACAAAAGGAGGCAGGAGGATGGGGAAGGCGCGGCAGCGGAAGTGAGGACCAAAAGTCAACTGGCCATAGTGGATTAATTAACAGAGACAGCCCGTTGGCTGGCCTCCTCGCAAAGGCAGCTCGGCAACTATGGTGCAGCTTTTAATTAGTCTAAACTGTGGACATGAACGGGTTGGGATGGCGCAAGGAGCACAAGTGGGTTGTCGGATGGGCTTTGGACGTTTACAATATGCAGCATGCTCATTACAAGCATTATAATTAAACTCCTGAGAGCTACAACATTCAAATATGCGCACTCATGAACCGTTTGCCGCTAGGGTGGGAATGGGTGGGAGTCGAGGGGGTTGGTCATGGCGTTCAGATTGTTTACGCGTTTTTTGTATGGAATTTACAGTGATAAGCAAACACACTCAGACAGGCGGACAAGCCATAGGGAAAAATCTGTGCTGAGATATGTAAGTATTGTGTGCCAAGGCTATGCAATGGATTTGTGTTTGTTTGCCACGGGAGCTGCAAGGAAAACAAGCACAGAACGTGCCGGGCCAAACTCAGATCCCGTTACGGCTCTCCCCTCCCCCCTCCCCCCCTGTCGCTTTTCTCACGCCTTGGCAACCCTTCAAACACGAGAAGAGGCCGTGTAGCCAACCCCCAAAAGAGTGCTGCGTGCAAATTAATGCGACATTTATTCATTATGGCATGAAGCAGTTGGGCAGGACAAAACCGAGAGCCGCTCCCATCGTCCTTATTCGCATGCTGAACCAACGGCCCGACACCCACTTGACAGCTGGGCAACAAAAGCGCTGGATGAGCGAAGCCCACCGACAATAACCTCAATGCAGCGCTCGACTGGACGGAAGACAGACTGAAAGAGAGAGAGAGAGAGAGAGAGAGAGAGAGAGAGAGCGAGCGAGAGAGAAGTAGAAGATTGTGGCTAGGTGGAGGACAGCGTAACGTGTCGCCATAACGGAGCGTCCGGGACATGAAAACCATTTGCGTGATTTTATTTGCAGATTTTCGCCGAGCTTGCCGACGATCTCCCCTGGGTGGTTTGACAGACGCGTGTCTCTCTTTGCTAATTTAATCACAGTCAAAGGAATTTAATTAGTCGCAACGCATACGATTTTCATAATTATTTGGCTATTCACTGGCCAACAGGACTGGGGCCCAAACGCATACTCAGCTTTAGCTAATGTTGCTCGAGATTTGTTTGCAGCTATGAAATATTTAAAATGCAACTGAAAATAATCAAAAGACAAATAACATTTGAAATCATAAAATCATTTTTACTCTTTGTTTTGTTTTTTAATCCCTCGTTCTCTACAGCCTAAGGCTGTCGGCTTGTTAAAAGCATTCATTCTGAATTCCGTAAACTTTTCACTTGATGTTGATGAAATCTCCGATTTTGCACACCGATTAAGCAAGAATGCATTAAGAACTGTTTTCAAATATTTATAAATGGCATTTAGTCATATGTAGTATGTACGTTTGACAGATGTTGTCAACTAGACGATTCAGGTTTTTGATTGATTAAGCCAACTATTTATGTGTGTTTACCTGCAGAAAGAAGTTAATGCCCCATAGAAAGTATTCAAAAACTAAGTCATTTTGCTGGCATTTGGAAAAGCTCAGTAAGCCAATGCTTTTGGCCATTTTAAATGCTTGAACGCACAAATACAAACAACACACACACACACACACGAACACACACAATTGTGTCAAATTTGCAGTAAAACTAATAAATTTTTATTTGAGGTCAATCTGTATGCAGTTGTGTTTGCTCTGTGTGTGGTTTGTTATGATGCTATGCAGATCATTGCCAGGCATTTTACTCGCAATTTAAGATGCCTTTATGTCGTTCTGCACACACATACACGCACACACACACACTTACAGAAAGAAAGACATTTTTATTTCATTTTATTTTAATCTTGCATGTGGAGAAACTAAGCGCTCTCTATATGTGAGTGCCTTTGTGTATGTATATGTGTGTGTGTGTGTGTGTGTTGGTTCCCCAAATCGCAATTCAGTCAATGACAACGCATAAAGGAAATCCATACACACACACACACACATTCACATGGACACAAGGAAGAGCTCAATGCTGGCTTCTTGCTAAATTCTTGTCTATTCAACTATGAGTAAACCCCTATTTTTTTTCAGGTCATGCATGCACACACACACCCACACACACACACACAGACACTCACACATGCATCACTGCAACAGATACATTTACATGTATGTATATACATAAATATTTCAATGGGCACAGAGACTACTTTCAAAAATGGAAGTCAATTCAAGCAGCTTACTTTTATTTAAGTGAAACGCCAAAGAAAACTCATACAACATTTTTATACGTACATTTTTTTTGTTTCTCCTTTTGCAGCCCCAATACAGAACGTGCTTGAATATTCCTTGTCTGACCTTTTCCCATATTTCAGGCAGTCTTTAGCATTTGTTTTTTATTTTGTTAAAAGAAAGAGGTTGCATGCTATCTTTTTATATTAAAAAATTTTTATTGCGAACAAAGAAAACATATTTTCTATTGTAAGTAGCAGAGAAGGGCCGCATGGAAAACCTGTTTTCAAATATTTCGCTGTCGTGTTGTGGGTTTTGAGTGAATTCCCCAAAAAACAAAAAAAAAAAAAACACACAATACACTTTATCCAGCGTCAGCAAACGCCTTGCATGACGTCCTGCAAGACAGGTCATCGAGGCAGGCGTGACTAGCGCTTTTTTTTAAAGGAGGACTTACTGCCAAGAATTTTCGCATTCACTTTCCATATTTGTGTACTGCGAATGCAAGTTTTGCACATAGATTAACCCATAGCTTATCTCCATATTTTTTCTATTTTTTTTTTTACAGATTTCAATTTACAAGCTGAGGCCAGCATACCCGAGGACATATTTGACCAGCATGATGGCGACATTGGCATGGATGTGGCCTCCCCGCTGCAATATGCTGAGCCTGCGGATGACGACGCCGACGAGACCGAGGCGGCCGATATTGTGAGTAAAGGCGCCGAGTAAGCTCTGGCCAGTGTGTGTGTGGGTGCTGTGTGAGTGTTGTAAGTCAGCAAGTGTTTCAAATAAGGTCAGTTCTATTGAAACAGCACACATGCCGCAGCAAAAAAAAAAAAAAGAAAAATAGAAAAAGCAAAAAAAAAAAAAAAAAAAAAAAAAAAAAGACATAGAAATAAAAGATAGTGGAACAGACAGCAAAGTTGAAAAAGAAAAGGCAAAAGCAATAGAAATAGAAAAAGGAAAAGGAAAAGAAAATGGAAAATAAAAATGAGAGACGCATTGAAATGTCGCACAATGTGCTGGCCGAGTCAAATTACTTTTCTGACTGATTGCTTTAAATATGCAGTTTGCCAGGCCACTTGAAGTCATCATTTAGCCAAGCCCGTTATCCGTTAGCCCAGACAGCCAATCCAATGGCATTAAAACATTGCTGCGTACACTTCACTAATCCACAATAAATTCCATTAAGTAAAGCGCATCAGAAAACATCGAAAAGCTTTAAGCACAGCATTTTATTCAAGTCAGTTCTTTTTTTTTTTTTTGTAAATTTGCCATATCTTTTATTCATTTTATAGTGATAGCATAAGATAGAATGGTCTCTGCTCCTGCTTGATATCTATTTCTCTCTCTCTCTCTCTCTCTCTCTATTCTTTCTTAACTAAATGTCGCCTTTCTATGCAATTCTCATATACCTTAAGCAAGACTTAGAGAACGTTAATGTTTTTTAAAAAGTTAAAAGAAAACTAGTCTTCAATTCACTATTTGCTTAAGTTTTTTTCTAGATAGATTACAAATTCTAGTTTATCAATCCTGGCCATACACATTATATACAAACAACATTTTAAGCTGGAAAAAAGAAATGTAAATGACAAGAAACCAAATTTCATCGTGATATATATTGAAAAAGGGTTTGGCGAATTTCTTCCACGAATTCAATTGTGTTTGCCCAAAAGTTGATAAAAAAAAAAAAGATAGAAAATAAAAGGAGAACAACAAAAACAAGGGTTGGCAAGTTAGTATATATAGAGTTGGAAAGTTTCACAAGGATTGCCGTGGCACTTGGGCTTAATGGTTTGGACAAATGCAATCTTATACTGAGATGCTCGCATGGCTGCCACGTTCGCATCTAATCAGCGCTTTACAGTCGGTTTCAACTGACAGACAGTCCTGGCAGCACCTCCAAAAAGACATCCTTCGAGCAGCACCAAACTTGCCTTTTATTGTCGCACATGTGTCTTGCGCCTTTTAGTCGCTGCTACTTTCGCTTTATTGTTTTTTTTTTTTTTTTTTTTCTGCGGCAACAAGGGGCGTGTCCTTTACCCACATAGACAGAGAGAGAGAGAGAGAGAGAGAGAGAGAGTACTTTATAGTAGAAATACAGCAGGCTGGTGTTTGTAACTGCTGCATTTTGGGAAGTTACGAATGGGAATGGGAATGAAAATGGTTTTTATTGTCTTTACGTTTTAGGATTGTTCGCTTGTATTCTTGCAGATACTTGAATCTCAAAGGCCCACTTCGAGGAATTTCACTGTTTACCTAGCCAAAGATGGCAAGGTGGCCAAGAAGAAATACCACGACAACAATAAAAGTCACTACAACTACAAATTGAAAAACAACAAAGGGGACACGCTGCCTTCGAAGAAGGTTGCCAATGATGATGTAGAAGACGCCGACCAAGACCGCGATGATGACGTTGACAATGAAGAAGAAGTAGAAGAAGTAGTTGTAGTTGTAGAGACAGCGCCAGCTACAAAATCCACTTCCGGTGACGACAACGACAGCCCAAAAGACAACAACAACAACGAGAAAGCCAACAACAACGACGACGACAACGACAACGACAACGACAACGAAGACGACAACTGGCAAGAGACGAAGCCAAAGGACGAGGACGCGGACGCGGACGAGGACGCGGACGCGTCTGAGGACAATGCTCAGGATGAGAAGCCGAACGCGAACTTTGGCAGCAAAAGTTTTGCGTATAAAAAATTTAAGAACATGCACGAACAGCAAAATCAACATAGCCAAAAGGAGCAGCAGCAGCAGCAGCAGCAACAGCAGCAACAGCAGCAGCAACAGCAGCAACAGCAGCAGGCAAATGGCAACCGAGGAGGCCACCAGCTGGGAGCTGTTGAAGAGAAGGCGGAACGGCATTGGGAGCGACAGACCCAGAAGCCAGAAGTTGAAGTGGGGCAGCTGTTTGATTCTATTGAAATATTAAATGAACGAAAATTTAATAAAGCGTCGGGCCAATCAACGTTGCAAGGAGCGGAGAATGTCGCTGGCGAGGACATTATGGCAATCGGCGATATTGAGGACAATTTTGGTAATGATAAAGTATTGGCGGAAAACATTAAGTCCACAATTGACAATGATGAATCAGCAGCAAGGGAGACAACGACTTTAGCTATCACAACCACAACGCCGCCGCCACCAACAACAACAACAATAACAACAACAACAACTATAGCAACCAAAATGACAACAACAGCAGGAACAAGCGCAACTGAAGCAACAACAAACAACTCAAGTAAGCAAAATCTGTCGCTGGCCATCGGACGCAAGCAGAAGCGGCATGGAAACGGCGTCCTGGCCAGATACTATGACAAGGAGAGCTACGGCCTGGAGCGCGCTCAGGCGCATCATAAAGCGCCGTCCGATCTGGAACTGGACGCCAGCGATGTGGGCGAGCTGCATTTCTACGATGGCAGCCAGAGTACGTCGGAGAACGGCGGCAAATCACAAGCCAATTACTTGAGCAGCTACTTTGGCCACACAATAAATGAGACCAAACAACAACAGCAGGAAAAGGGGGAGGAACAGGAAAAGGGGGAGGAGCAGCAGCAGGAGCAGGAGCAGGGTGCACGTTTCATGGCCGTTGAATTTGGGCAGGAGCTGGAATCGGAATCTGCATTGCGTTATCATCCGGGTAAGTCATTTGGGTATTTTCGTAAGTGGCAAAGCTTGTACAAAGTCTGGCCAAAAGACCAGATGCCAGCGCAATAGATATACAGCTAAAGATATACAGTAAGCCACAGGCTGAGCGCAGGGACGTCAAAAGGGACTCGGCTGGCTGAGAGCGTTGAGCAGGCAAACAAGATTCAACCTCGAGACATTGCAGCCCAACCACAAACAGACACACATATATACAAATATATGCACATCCATATGTACATATATATGAAAAACTTGCACAGTGGGTAAATTCAATAAATAATGAAAATTTACAAAAATTATATATATATATATTTTCTTAGTTTTAATTATTATATATGTAATTTGGCAAATTTAATGCGCTTTGGTTAAAATAGTTGAAGAAGCCATGCTATTTAATTTATTAATCAATAATCTATAGAATCCATTTTGAACAGTTCAAATAAATTCACAAAATTTTTGTCTACTGTTTAGTAAAGATTATAGTAAAAAGAAAAGAAATAACAAAATAAAAAAAAAAAAAAAAAAAAAAAAAAAAAAAAAAACAAAGAGAAAAACTTTATACGAAAAATATACTAAAATGCTTTGATATGGCTGCAAATGTGAATACTTCAATGGCTGCTCGCATGTGGCCTTAATTAGTTTATGGCCCTTGCACAAGTTATGCAAATTCGGCGAGAAATCAAACGGAATGAGCTTTGGCGCCCGACCGAGCACCGAGCACCGAGCACCGAGCAAAGTCCCATGGGCAAGCACTTTATTACAACAGTTTTGTTTTGTGAGCTTCCTTTTCTTTTCTGTTTTTTTTGTTGTTTTTTTTACTCCTGCCTGAAGCAATAAAGCCAACAAAACGGCAAATATTGTATAGCTTGGCACTGAGCCGTCCGTCCAAGCAGAACATGTCTCGAGTATCGTACCGTGCCCGTCCACAAACTCAGTCACAAAACCAAAAAATGGAATGAACTTCGCACTGCATTCATTGTGGAGTAGTGGAGTAGGCGTCCCTGATACGTGCCTGGACTGCCAGAGGTCCTTGTGCGGTGGCCGCATCTTAAGCCAGTCTCTGGCTATTCGTTATGTGTGTGTGTGTGTGTGTGTGTGTGTTTTTTTTTGTGAGCGTATGTGTGTCAGTGGTCGCCAAACGCTCCGAGGGCGGTTCTAAATGTCCTGCAACATTTGACTTTTTTAATCGGTAAATACACAATAATTGCAGCTAAGCTCTTTGCTTGAATTATAAGCAATTATTTAAATCAATTTCAATTTCAAATCAAATAGTAAAAGATTCAAGCAAGCTTCTTTTTTCTTTTTTTTTTTTTGGTAAAGTCATGAAACAACCCTCGCTGGCATGACTTGGGCGGGTTTCTGTTAGCGAGGTTACCGCACTTTTATGCACAATCAAATGAAATGAATTGTGGTCTTATGGGCAACGGATTTTGTGGTCTTAGATGAGGGTCACAAAAACAACAACAACAACAACAGCTGAACAGCAGCAACAAACATTCACAAATATGGCGATTTGTTGTCCCCGGGCCTAATAGAAATCTATTACTTCCGAGCGAGCGCATCGTGCCAGGACTCGCAATGTCCTCACACTGACTCAATGTTCGCCGTGCGATTCTCAATTTCTATTGCAGATGCCAACACCGAGTCGCCGTCGGCCTTCGAGCGCTTTAAGGCGCTGCGGCGCAGCAGTCGCCGGAACGGACACAAGAGCCACAAGAAGCGCTACAAGGACTATTTGAGGCAGCTGCGCAAGGATCGCGAGCATCGCAAACACGAACGGGAACGCAAGCTGCAGCTGGAAAGGGAACGGGAACGCGAACGGGAGCTGTGGCAAGAACGAGAACAAGAATCGCATTCGCATGCGGCGCCGATCTTTGCATTGGGCGTGCGGCCGCAACGCGTCACGCCCAAGCCGTTCTACGAGGGTCAGGTGAACTACTACGACCACCAGGACGAGGAAGAGCAGCTGGCGCAGCAACAACAGCATCCGGACAGCCATCACACCGAAATGGAGCGTCTCATTGCCAACGACAACGGCAACTGGTATCGTCGCATCAGCCCCGTGCTGCGCAACGGCGTCAAAAGTGGCGAACAGCAGCAGCAGCAGCAACTGCAGCAACAGCAGCAGCAGCAGCAGCAACTGCAGCAGCATCAGGCCAAGCATCAGCATCATCTGAAGCATCATCATCATCATCATCATCATCAGCATCATCACAAGCACGCCCGCCAGCGCCAGCCGCCGAATCCGTATCAGCGCAAGCCGTCATCGCTGGCAGCGACGCCGACGACGACGCCGCAGCCGCCGCTGCCGCCGCCTAAGCAGCAACTGGGCCATCAGATAACCGAGCTGGAGCAGCTGGAGCGCTACTATGCCAAGTGGCCGCATCTGGCGCGCGTGCAGTTCCAGGTTTATGACGAACACTATCGCGAGTCGCATCCGGAGCTGTATGGCGACTATGATGCGGACGATGATTACGAGACCGCTGCGGAGCTGGAGGAGGCGCAGCAGGAGCATGGCGAGGAGGCCAATCTGCCGCCGTACATCAAGAAATACAATCGACGCAACAAGCAGCTGCTCAATCTGCTCGAGGGCACGCTGCCGCCGGCCACGCCCACCCCATTCCACGGCATCTGGAGCGGTTCGCAGCTGCAGCCGGGTCCGCACGAATCGGCGCCCATACGCCTCGATGATGATTACGTGAAGCTGAAGCGACGCCGCTATCAGCAGCGTCACATCGATCTCTTTGCCCAGCAACGCAGCAGCAGCAGCAGCAGCAGCACAACAACAACAACAATGGCAACGCCGACGCCAGCGAGCAGCCTGTCAAATCGCCTGCCCGACGAGGACAAACAGCCGGCGGATCAGCATCAGCTGTCGGCTGCCGTCGATTTCTGGCAGCGCGAAATCGAATCCAAAGCGAACCGACCATCAGCAACAGCCGTCGTCCACTCGACCCCCAAGCCGGCCCTATTCAAATTACCCTTGTATCCGGCCATTGCGGGCGGCTTTCTGGGCACGCCGCGCAGCCGCAGCGCTCAGTTTGTGGCCAACGTTGCCGGGCGTGGCCAAAGCAGCTGGCATCCAGCACCCACTGCTTTGGCTGGCGCTGCCAAACCAGGTCGCGATGCTATTGTTGGTGTTCCCAACAGCACAGCAGCGCCGCCAGCGTCTCCGCTCAGTTCGTTTGTTTATCATCGTGTCGTGGATGACGTTGGCAATGTCGGCTCCGCCTCCTCCTCCTTTGCCGCCGGCACTAGCTCCTCCTCCTCCTCGTCGTCGTCGTCGTCGTTGTCGTCGTCGTCGTCCGTTGGCGGCGCCGCCAGTCGGAAGCAGCG
This sequence comes from Drosophila lacertosa, assembly GCA_004143845.1. Lineage (NCBI taxonomy): Eukaryota > Metazoa > Arthropoda > Insecta > Diptera > Drosophilidae > Drosophila > Drosophila lacertosa. The sequence goes on along the minus strand of SCDZ01000419.1, from coordinate 133,373 downwards.
TCTGCCGTTTGTGGCCATAACGGATCGGCGACTGGACAGCGTCAGTGCCCACAAGCTGCTTGCGGAGCGCCACAAAGACTTCGAGCAGAATCACTTTCCAATGCCTTAAGCCGCTCTGCACGACGCCAACAGCACGACACACGAGGAGCACTAAAAGTATATTAAAGTAGCAGTAGAAAACCAACAGCAGCAGCAACACGCAGCAACAACAACAAACAAACAGCAAATGAATGCAGAAGTATCGAAAACGGATTTAAACCAAGTCGAAATGCGATTAAATTGAGTTTATGGATAAACATATCAATTTCAAGCAAGCGGCAAAAGTGAATAATCAAGGTTAACCAACAATTTTGCAAGGAAAGCAATCGATTAACGGTTATCGATCATATCAAATGGAAGAGAGTTTAGTTTTCGCATCGGCTTGGTTCAAAGTCGTTTTCCATCTTTCAATCTAAACCTAAATGTAGTCATAAATGTAGTAGCTGCTTTTGAATTAAATCTTAAGTTTCGAGCTATGAATAATGTACTTAGTTTAAATTTGATTCGCATTTTTGTGTAGCAAGTGAAAAGCCTAAATAAAAAAAACACTAGCGGTAAATTGTTTGTTTCCAGTTACCTTTTTTTTTTTGTCTTGAATAAGTACTCTTGCATATTGAATATAAACGGTAAACGTTTTAGGCAATTAAAAACTGAGGAAAAAAAAACACAAAAAAAAAAACTAAACCACAAAAATATTAAAAATATTAAAAAAATATATATATATGGAAAAAGAATTAAATGTAAGCCAACATTTTTTTGTGTATTATAGTAAATGACACAACAACTACAACACCGCAACAGTAGATACACAAACACCCACACACACACACATACACACACACGAACAACCTGAGAGATCTGCAGAATAAATATATTTAAAGGGCCTAAAAGTATGCAACATTTTTTGTCTGGGCATTTGGCAAGCTGATCGATCAAGCCGAATATTGTTAATAACAGAAATCTGTTATGTGGCTTTGAGTGCTGTTAAATGCTTTGTTTGAGCCCGAATAACAAAATGCACGCATCATCAAATAGGTTTCAAAATTAATTGAACAACAGCAACAACAAAAACAATTTAAGCAAAAAAAAATTTTTAAACAAAGTCAAAAGGCGAGTCGTATTGAATGTATGTACATAGTATATGTATTGTACAATTTGTCAGCATATCAATGCTAATTTAAACAAATCAAATATACTTATTCAATAAACCATTCAAATGTAAGTGAATAAATCTATTTAGTTGGCTTCAACGTATAACGATACTGAGATACACATACATACATACATATATTTAAAAAGCAAAAAAAAAAATATATATATATACGTGTATAATGTGTATAGCATGCTCTACAAGATTTAGTTACTGAGGCAGAACATGAACAAAAAATGGTCTATTTTTCTCCATCTTCCTTAAAACTTTCTGTTCTTTTAACACATTTTGCGGTAACAGGGTTTATATCGAAGATTTAAAAAACAAAATGTTTGCATAAAAACAATTCAATACAACCACAATTAAGTCTATAAAATGGAACGACAACATTTTCGCACAAACTCAAATTTGTAATCCGCTTTGGTTTGCGCACAAATCTATAAAAAGTAAGAAGAAGAAAAACAACAAAATGCATAAAAATCTCTACAAATGTTTAAAACTACTCTGAAATAAAATATATTTGCCATTCAATGAAAAACAATAAAACAATCTTACATTATAGTACATATATCAAAATATACAGCTTAGCAAAATCAGTTTCAAATATTTCTATAATTTAAGCAAATTCCCCAATTTATTAATTTTAATGCATTTTTAAACTGTGTTCTTTATATAGTTTACATAAATTGAGATATGACTTTGTGATTTGGTTAATGGCCCAATGTTTTCGATGAATGAAATGAAATTGAAAAGTTGTGCAAATAACAAAACATAAATACGATTAAAGTACGTAACAGTTTTAATGAGCATTCATATACAAAATATACTAAATGAAATTACTTAGACGTTACAATGTATGTGTAAACCAGAAAACAAAAAAGCAAAACACACAAACACAACACACACACACACACACACACAGCAACAATACGAATACACACATCGCATTATGTGGTTACATTTTAATGGAATGAAATTCAATAAAGCAAAATTTATTATTTACGCATAATAATGTGGAAAGTGCCTAATTTTCACTTTACTCTTCCCGCAGCCAAAACAAAAACATTTCAGCAAGACGCAAATGGAAGTGTAACGCAGCACTGGGCGTGCACGACTACCAGATACCCTATATGTATATATACAATGGGTGGAGCAAAAGCTTTGGTTACTTAATAAGTTTATAAATTGTTGGTTAGCATTGTTTTTCAAACACTTTCTCACCAAAAATTGAGCAACAAAAATATAGATAGAAAGAAAATATATTGGAATTTTCCTGTATGAAAATGTATCTGAAACCATTTGCGGCCAAATCGAAATATTTTCGTGTCCGTAGAACAGATGCAGAAAATTGCAAGTAAATATAAATAATGATAGGAATATACCCTGTAAAAAAGCATTTCAGCTTTCGTTTAGCTTAGGCAAGAATTGAAGTGAACTTTAACTGCGACTTGCTGGACAACTGGATTGCCCAACTTAGAAGCTCAGCGCAAAGTAAGCGGCCACCCAAAGGGATTACAAACGGCCTGTGCCTGGAACTGTGGCCTGCCAGCTGCCATTTCCATTCACTAACACATACACAAACACATACAGAGTCACATCGGCAGTGCCATTACCAATGCCAATGTCATTTGCATGATGTTCTTGTGGCTGTGTTCGCATTGAATCACTTTAGCGCTTATAAATGAAACCGACGCCGACGTGGCAACGTTTCGCCAGCCCCTGAAAATGATGCACAAATGGCAAACAAAGTGGCGCTTAATGCCGGGACGCAACAAATTTATGTACTTTGCTTGAAGCGAAGAAGTGGCAATATTTTCTGGTTGCCGCCGAGTTGCATTTACTGCACTTTTCAATTACGCTTTCTGCTCACATCGCGTGCACAGCCAAAACAGGGCTGGGAGGGGGGCGTGCCAGTTGCCTGAAGGGCGTGAAAATCTGTCACTAGATTTGCATAAAGTGCTGCAGCGGTTCTTCTTCTTCTATGCAACGCCGCCATTTGCCAAATAATTTCAATTCAATTTACAACCAACTTAAAAGAATGCAGCCAAAAACCAGTTGCGACAAATCAAACACAACATTAAACTATTGAATACGCTGCCAACTAGAAAACTTCTTTTAAATTTTGCTGGAGTCCTGTTTTAATAAAACTAAAATAAAAATTTACCCAACGAAAGTTTGATTTCAGTTTCTTCGACTTGAATTTAGTAAGTTCTGTCTTCAATCTCGGGATCTCTCTGGTGAGAGGCCAACACTGTTGCAGGCTGAACGACATAGCTGATGCGTTTTTTTGTTTGGACTTTAGAGGAAGAGCAACATCAGCAGCATCAGCAGGAGCAGTGCAAATTTAAATAGACACGTAGCAGGGGGCAAACGCCAAATGGAGACATTGCCAGACGACAACGAGAGACACTCAAACACTCGCATACGGCATGCAGCATGGGGCACGGCGCACAAAATGTGGCACGTTGCATTACCGTCACAGTCAGCGACACACGTCTTTAGCGCCGTTCGAAGAAGGAGCGCTCGCGGCGCACACTTGGCAGCCATCCGAGGATGGCATATCCTGGGCCTCGTCCTTAGCCGTGCCAAGTGCAGGTTGCTTGCCAGCCGTATAAATATATGTATGCGATGTCAGCTCCGTCTGCGGCAACCACATGTGCTTGCACACACACGCACACACACATATATATATATATATATGTATAAACATATTCCATTGGCAAATCACGTATACGCCAGGGATTCGTGTGCACACAAAACTTACCTTTGCAGTCCTTTGTTTGAATCATAATTAATTATAATTGATTTTGTAATTTCACCTTAAATATCATATTAAAAATAATTGTAGCTGTAAGTTTGATATTAAACAAGATTTGCGCCCAGTTATTTTAGTCAAAATATTTTAGGGAAAATTTAATACGTTCGCAACTAAATTAAGTTTTACACTCAGCGAAAACAGAATTAAGTCTTAATCAAGTTAACAAATAAATTTTAAACAATTAATGTAATATTTATTTAAGCCAGAACTATGCATAGAGAGTTTTCTCTGAGTGCACTTTATTTTAAAAGATAATTCAAATTTCCTAATATTACAAGAGAAATCCTAAAGTCGTAAACAAGTCAAATGTGCAAAAGCAAAGCAACATTTTGCTCCAAAAATTATAATTAAGTAAGCATAGTGGCTGTTCGTTGGGTTGCTTCGTTAGGCAGTCGTCCAAACTTAATGTCTAACATTGGCGCACAGGATGCACGTTTAAAGAACAAAGCAACAGCTCAAGGGGGTGGTTAGGTGGTGGTTGGCCCGCGGGTGTGCCTGGCTCACAATCATAATTATAATAATTATAAAAACAACAATTAAAGCACATAAGTATTAGGCCCAAAACAGTGCTGTAACAACAGCCAAAGCAGTGGGCAAATGGAAAAAAATTGTAATTGAAATTTTAATAGAACTTAAGCCCGGCCATGTTGCAAAAGTAAAAGCCAGCTCCCTGTCTCACTCTCACTATCACTCTCTCACTCTCTCTCTTTCTGTTTATCTCGCTCGCTCTTTGGCTTTTGTTTGCCTTTGCCTTTTTTCCGGTGCGCTAACGAATTTTTGACAAGTTAATTAGGTTGTTTGTTTGCTGCTCTCTTCTCTCTCCACTCTCTCTTCCTCTCTCTCTCTTCCCTTGTTTAGCATAGCTTTGGGCCCGTTGCCGATGTCGCCTGTTTTAATTTGCTTTTGATAAAGTTCCTGTAATTGCGACCAGACAAACCCAGCTCCAGCTTTGGCTCCGTTGTCATCCAGCGCCAGCGGTCAGCGGCTGCCACTTGGCACATGCTGCCTCTTTGCCGGAAGTGCGTACTTCAAGTTGTTAAGCTCCACTTCCGCAGCTAACTCAAAGGGTTTTGTGCACAACAAACTCACATACTAAACAATGCATCACAAATTATCAGCGCCTATAGCAACGGAAATTGCATTAATTGTAAATAAAACAAGAGCTTTGAACAAAAATGATCGACTAGCGTATACTCTAGGCCAGCAGTTAGTTGCCATAACTTAACTTAGGCATAAAGATTAACGCTAATCAGGCAAATCATAATTGAAAAATATGTATTGATAAATCTTTCCAACATTCCAATTTTCCAGGGTATTTAAATTCCATACTACCTTTACAATTTATTCTAATGCGCACAAAACACACAGAATGAATGATTAAAAATTTAAACCTAAGTGCCATTAAATTCCAGAATAATATACATAACTATTTGGACTGTCATTTGTAATTATAAAAAAGCGCATCAATTATTTAAAATAAAACAAAATCAATAAGCTAGCTATTAAAATCTAATTTATATGAACTAAGCAAAGAATTTAATTGTAAGTAGTTACATTTTCCCATATGTGGTACAGGGTATTTACAGATCGACCACTTTCATCACTTGTATGTTCCCTTCGAAAACTTTCATTCATTTCGGTTTGGTTTTATTTTTTTTCCGCTTTTTTTTTTTTGGCCCACTTTCTGAGCCGCTTTGGCAGCTACCAACTGCCTTTTTGGCTCAAATTTTTCATGGCGCATTATTTTTCTTATTTAAGGCTACAAAAATTTGCATAGCGCGCTGATAATTAAATGTAATTGCTCCGTTGCCCAAGGCAAGTTTGGGGCGTTTGTGTGCTATTGTTGTTGCTGCTGTAGTCAGGGACTGTGACCAAAATTAATGGTAGGTATTTGGTTTTGGGAACTTGATTTGACAACTGTCAAGCACAGCAGCAGCAGCAACGACAACGACGATGATGAAAATGAAAATGAAAATGAAAATGATGATTAGGCCACAGCTCAGTCAGATTGTGTGGGCGTGAATTTGATAGAATGGCGCCTAATGAAATGTACTGCTTAGCGGCCCGCCAAGTGCTTTTTAATCAAATTAGTCGCAAAACAAAACACAAAACCAACAACAACAAAAAAACATGCCCCAAAACAAATGACACGACTTTCTTGGCTTACTGCGGCGTTGTGGCAGCCCAAAGAGGCATCATCAAGTTAAGTCCTGACAATGACACCGGACTCCGGTCCGGTCTGCTGCAAATTACAAAAAAAAAAAATTAAATAAAAAATAAAAGAATAAACAGATAGTATTTAATATAAACAATATACCCTTCAATGTTGCGCTGTTAACAGCTACAACGGGCATATGCAGTAAAATGCATAATATATATATAAATAAATATATATATATATAATTGAATAAGCTGCCGTACTTACTTTGTGAGTACCTATTAAAATCAAGGAGCCAGCACAAACAACTTTTTGTTATTTTCCTGCATCAGTCTAAGAGGATTAAGAGCCTTTTTCAGAAAACTTGTTGCCAGTGCTTGTGCTTAGGTATTCCTATAAGCTTTATCATGATAAGCGCTAATTGATTTATTTTATGCAGCACATACTTGAGCGCAGGAAAATATAATTAAGGTGAGCTTAAAACATGTTAGTAAACAAGCAGAGTTAGATTTGCGAACAGCTGAAAGGTTTCCATTTAAATCAAAGAAAAATCTAAAAATACCAGTAAGAGCACATATATATTTTAATTTACTGCTATGGCAACTTTCTTAGCGCCTTTGAAATTCTAATCGGTTTAATCGGAGTGCAAGCAACTAATTACCATTTTTTTTTTTTTTTGTCTGTTAACTACAAAAAAAAGTTTATATTTGCTATTGCTTTATTTTATGCGGAACTTTAATGCCGCCTTTTGCAGATTGTGTGTTTTGCTCGCCTGGCAACGGCGCGTATACGCAATGGCATTTCAATTAAATGCCAAACGGGACGGCATTCAAAAAGCTTCGCATAAAAACTGAAAGGTTCTTTTGGTGCTGCACTAAACGATTTGCGAGCCAAGGGTTGAGTAGCTGGTTTTATGTCAGACTCATTCATTAAATCTTCAATTCGTTGCGTGTGCTATTTTAGCACTAATTAATCAAGTTAATTTTATTGCAGCCATGCGAACCAAAAGTTGCCCAGAAGCCAAAGTAATTTATGCACTTGCAGCTCGCTATATTTTCATTTTTCCTTGACTGCTGCACATCTATGAAAATATGGCTCAGAAACAACAAGCCATTAAATATGCACGTAAGTATCTCTCTAAGCTTGGCTGGAAAAGCATTTCGGCTTTCCAATTTCCACGTTTTAACACACACAGAACGTTCGTTACATGTCATATATTAAAATGTGCATACCCCTTTGGCAGACTTCAAAAACAGATAGCATATTAATGTAAATTTGCAAACGGAACAAGTCATGAAGGTAGCAGCAGCAGCAGCTGAGTCCTTGTCAGCGTTTTTACACCACATATGCAAAACACGCACACACACACACACACACACACACACACACATACGCAACCCATTTACATTCAAGTAGGTGCGTGCTTTGACCTGGTTCGATGGCGCTTGGCAATGGGTCGCTTCCAAAATTTTGACGCCTCAGCCATTGACAAATTTTATGGGCACACGATTTCATTTGCAACACTTTTTATCTGCCTGCCTCTGTTGCTGTTCAATATATGTGTGTGTGTGTGTGTGTGCGTGTGTGTGTGTACTTATGCATATGTTTAGTGATGTGTGAGTGCGTCAACTAAACCGATGGAAAACAGGCTCAATAATATGCCCATTGATTGTGTCTGGGTTGACGAGTGAAGTGCCTGCATGACGGCCTTGGTGACATGTCATTGCTTGTTCGTTACTCAAAGACACATTCAACGACAGTTTCAAAAGTCAGACACTCATAACCCCAAAGAATGTTTAAGTCTAGATAGATGACCCGAAGATCCTGTAAGACAGGACATTAAAAAAGTCAGTAGTAGAGTATTTCAAGTCGACTTAACGCTAATGTTGGTTTTCCGCCTTTAATCCAAATGCGTTTCTTGTGAAGTCTTTAAGTTAGAGTATTCAAATGGCGGCATTCAAATATAAACAATGAGTTTTGTTTTACGACCGCAAGAAACAAAGACAAAACAAAAAATATAAACAAAGGGTGCGATTTTATTGTGCCGAGTGCCGAAGACTTAATGCCCTTGCAAATGTTAAATAAAGTAATATAAACTAGTAGTAGTTAAATAAAGTAATATAATAACTAAGACTTAGTTGGATTTGAAATTTTAATTTAAGTTGTTGTAAATAATAACAGAACAATTAAATTCTACCAATAAAACCCATTTAAAAAAATATTAAAAAAAAATATTTATATAGAGTTTGGTTAAAAAGAAAATATTTTTATTCAATCAATACTGCACACAGCAGCTTCTCAAGTCAATATCCATCCGTTAAAAAATTTAGTTAATTTTTTAAAACATCTTTAAAAAAAGTCAAGTAAATAAAAAAGTTTTTTTTTAGAAACAAACAAACAGACAAACTAGCTCAACTCGTTAGTAAGATTATAGATAAAATAGGTATAAATAAATACTTAAATATTTTTCGATGCGTTTCACATTTTGTGATGAAATTTATATGCCAGCCACAAGGGTATTTATAGGGAAGAACTCCCAGCAAAAAGCGAATAAAAACGAGCTGTGCAAGTAAAAGAAATAATAATACATACACGAAAGTTCCATTTGGGCCATGTCATCATCACTTTTTGCTACTGCGGGGCATGAGCTGCAGACAACACACCACCATTGTGTGTGTGTGTGTGTGTGTGTGTGTGTGTGTGTGTGTGTGTGCCAATGGGTGCTAGCTGAGCTCCCCTGGCAACCTTTGCAGTCGGGCTTAGCTTTTTTTCCAATACTGTGAATTGGAATTTCTGTGCCCAGGGTCAATGTTAATATCTGCTTAGATGGAGCAGCATCGATAGAGCATTAAAAATGCACATTCAACATATATGTACAAGTACATACATATACATAAACATATACATATACGGTTATATGCAAATGTGTGTCTGTGCATATTTTAGGCATATATATATATATACCTATGTATACATATGGCCATATATAAAGTCCGTTGGCAGTTTGTTCGAGTTGTGGGCTTCCTGGCTGCTGGTGGATCATTTCGGCCGTTGATTTGTTGCGCCGTAATAAATCAGGGGCATAAACGGCTTATGGCCGAACATAGCTCAAATCTCCACAACTGCAGTCTGGACTTTGGACTGTGCTGACAGCAACTATAAAAAATGTGTGTGTGTGTGTGTATGTTCAGGTGTGTGCGTGTGTGTGAATTGGCAAATAATAGGCCGTTAGCCTATGAAGTTTACGCTCAATTTAAATTTACAAAATATTGCACAACAAAAGCCAAAATAAATTGCGCAAAGCTCAATATTTATACATTTATGCATGCATCGAAAAATATAAAATTCAGCTTTTCAACATTTTCACATTTAGTCGAATTTTTCAAGCACTTCCCCAAACAAAAATCTACCTCAAAAATATTATATTCTACGCTCGATAGAGTTTTCAATTTTTGCGCCCTTCAGACACATTTTTTTTCCAAGCATATTTTTTATTTAACTTCTAATTTATTATAGCTTTCGGAGGGTAGATATTTTGTGAAAGTTGAGAGCATTAAAAACAGTTTTCTATCTGCTTGTTAAACACCATTTTACAGCTTTGAATAAGTGTATGAATAAAATTGTGTTGGCCCAAACAGTCAGAGCTATAAGTATGCGGCCAGATGGTTCTGAAAAGTGAGAAAATAAACGTTTTCAGGCTTCGCTGCACAGTTAAAGGATACGTAATTACAATTGAATGAATTTAATGTACGCATAATTAAGTCGTTAAGCCTTGTTGGACCACGAATTCATATCCTTGATATCCTTGAGCATATAAATCAACAAACCGCTACTGCCGATAAGCTCGTTGAACTATTTGGTTTTTATAACTGGCTTGCGCAATTTAAGGATTCAATTCAGCCCTATAGGAGTTCCCATAAATCGGGCATATGGCAAATGGATATAGAAAACCAAATTAAATGAAATTTTGCTTTTTAAAATTTGTTGTATTTATATATAAATAAAAAAATATTAATTTTTATTAAGTATACAGCTCCATTAGCCAATATTTGTTAAACATATATTTGTGTCTGATTTCAGATCTGTGTTAACTTATACATATCTGTGTTGAAGGATAATCGATAAAATATTTATTGTATGAGATTATTTAACCCATTGCATAGTAAAAAAGGTCATTTGATTTATGCAGCGATTGTAAAATGGCAGTTTTTGAGAGGCTTCGGGCCGGGCACTGTTTTATCCGGCTTCCACTTTAGACTAATGTGGAAAATGGTTTGTGCACGTCGCTGGCAAACCGCAGGACGAATGTGGAGGAGACCGCAGACGAGCTAGTGCGTCCCGAGGGCCGTCATCGCGCTGGAAATTCGATTGACATGGCTTGGCGTAAAACGAGGGTTGCCCAATTTATTGTCGGAACTGCCAGAGGACAAGTTTTGTTTAGATAAAACTAATCAGTAACTGTGCTATTCAAAATGGTTTATTAGAATGTGTTTAAGATCCTTTTAGGAAACTTTTAAAATATATAAAAGCAATCTTTAATTGAGCTTCAATCTAAAGACTTTATGTTTACTCTTTTAGAAAATATCTTTCAATTGCAATCACAAAATCACATTATGTTTTACTCTCTTTTAACAACTTTAAGAGCAGCCCTCGCTGCATGGCATATCGCCTCATGCGAAACAAATTGCTCACGCTTCGCATCATTTCATTTTGGAGCCGTTGATGGATTTGTCACTTTATGGCACTTGGGCGCAATGCTTTTACTTACGTAAAGATTCGCTGTTAGCCCTGCTAACTGTAAACGCAATCACATCGGTTGTCATAATGGCCATAATCCCAGATCCGCGATCGCTCAACAAGTGCATTAACTAATCCTGTCTGAAAGATATAAGCAAAATTTATTTGGCATACTCTTATTCCATTACTAAATGCAAGTTGCATCAAAAATGAATTTCCCATTTGAGAAAACTTTCTTGTTTACAATTTTTGTTTATTTAATTTCTATATAAAACGAACTTTGCACATAAATTATTTGTGATCTCTGTTTGTATACAAATATATATATATATATAATATTTATCGAATCTATAATTCTTCTTATCTTTAACTATTAACCACAGGTGACAAGCCGTCTACTTTGAACCAATATACCCCATTTGCTGCCTCAGGCAGCGAGCGCCCCGACACAGAAGGCGAAAGGGGGGGGGGGGGGGGGGGGGGGGGGGGGGGGGGGGGGGGGGGGGGGGGGGGGGGGGAGTAAGTGAGTTTGGGTGACGTCGCAACTCGTGGCGCGTTGCAAGTGACAGGCTGCCAGCGGGGCACGCGGCATGTGGCACTCACTTAACTCAATGCACTAAACTGTACGCGGCTCTGCATTGACTCCCATTAGACTAGCTACTGACGACAGGCGGCCCTTGACTTCACTCCCCCTCCCCCACCCCCCCCCCTCTGTCTCTCTCTCTCTCTCTCTCTGGCAAATGTGATTGGCCCGCTGTGCGTTGCAGTCAATGAGACCACATAAGCTGTCCGCGCGCTTTGTTTGCAATTGCGCTGAACTGGCCATTTATGGCTCAACCTGTCAACCTTTTCAGCCTTAATTAAATACTTACAGCAGATGAAGCCGCCAACACATCGTCATATTTGGTAATTGGGACGTGTGGCAAAGTTTCTAATTTCAATTTGCGTTTATTGTTTACTGACCAATTTACCATTATTTGCATATAATTACATGCAAAATAACAATTTTTCATACAAAGAAAATATTTGCATATAACTGTTTATACTTTATTTAATTAATGACATAGATTGTCCTTAAGGATTCAGCTTCGTTGGCTCGAAATGCATTCGAATTTTTAATGTTAGTTTCGGAGAAAGAAAAACCTTGTAAGAAATGTCGGAAAATTTTAATATACTGTCTTTTTCGATTATTTGTAGGGAAACTTTAAAGAAACCAAATTGGTCCAGTTTTTAAGATCCCTATTTTAAGTGACTTTTATTGAAGGAGAACATCAAGTCGACAAGGTTTTTGGTAGTTTTTAGCATGATCAAAAAAATAAAATATTTATATACTATGTTTTGGTTTGGTTTCCTTTTGGAGACCTTTTCAATAATTTGGCAATGGCTCGAAGAGATTTGCCTTCTTTTTTACAGGCTAAGAACCAATCGAGCTTCTTTTGCAGAACAACTTTTTTTAAAAAAAAAAAAAAAATAATTATTTACTTCTGTATATTGACAATATGTTTACAAAATGTATTTATTTTCAGTTGTCAAAAAATTACTGATTTTAAAATGATTCACTTGATATTGATGAAAAACTGACACTGTACCTATTTTTATAATCAAGCGAAATGTGAGGTTGACTGACAATTTATAGAAAAGCGCTGATATACGGGGACTCCCCTCTTCCAGCTTGTTGTCACGGTGTGGCCAGACATTGACAACAATAAAATACCAAAAATTAATAAGCTATAAATATTTATAGTAAAGTAAAAAACCATCTCTAAATGAACAGTTTTCATATGCACCTATTAAAATGAACATGTGTGTATTTGATTTTTGGACCCTTCCAAATTAAAGAAACGATAGCTTTTTGGAAAGCCTAGAATGTATGCATTTTAAGCCTGAAAAAATTCTAGATGGACTTCTTCATGTTTTTACACAAGTACTCAAAGAAAATTCCAAAAAATATTTACAAAGTAAAGAAACTTTTTAGTTCACTTTAGTTATATATTATTTGCAAAAAAAGAAATCCAAAATTGGGTTAATTTTAATTTAAGTGAAAGGCGAAAAAGATTGCTGGGTCGGGTGTAGAAATCTGTTAGTATAAGAAATCATGGCAAAACATATTAAAAAGGATTAGGCCAATATCCAAAACCCTTTTTAGCGATTTTCAATCGGTTGAAAAAGTAATTTGCTTTGGTTCAAAAACAAACTGAATAATAAAATCAATTTCTATAAATTAGTATTCAATTATACAAGCCTTAAAAGCATTACTTTAAATGGCAATAGTAATATAATTGAAAATTTGAAAAATTTGTATCTTAAACGGATTTCTTATCAGCTGCCGTTCCAAAGGAAACGTTCGGGAATATCCTGCGAAAGTGACACTTGCTTGGAGTATACAAAAAAGGACGCCATGTTTCAGGGTAGGCGAAGGGGTGGGCGGGTTTTTGGGTCTGCATGTGGGCGTGTGGCGAAGACAACAATTTTAGCTTACAATCTCTTCAAATTAAATTGACCTACGTCAGAATTGAGGCAACTTTGACAACTGTGTTGCAGGCGTGGCCCGGAGACAGGGAGGGGGGGGGGGGGCGTAGCCGGGGCGAAGATTGCGAGACGCCTTCACGTGTCCGATTGTCCCACACATGTCATTTTTTTTTTTTTGCCAGCATCACGCAGGACTATTTGTTTTCATTGTTTCACTTTGCAACCACTTGGGTCTGGCTGGCAAAAGGATTAGCTGGCCATTCTGTTCCTTTCATTCTATTTCATTGCATTGGCCCGCTGCCACTTGACTTGGCTTGAAAAGGCAACCAATTTGGCCAGCTGTAAAATGGTGTGTGTGTGCGAATATGTTTGTGTATTTTTTTTTTTTTTGTTCGGTTTCTTTTATTTGTGTTTTTATTCGCATCGACACCGACACTTGGCGCCTTTGTGGAAGGGAAGCGGCCGTCGCCGACTTTGATTAAATAGAACCGAGCGTCGCTCAGCTGTGTGAGAGACGACAACCCTGGCTGGGCTGTCAGTTGCGAGGCGAGTCGAATAAAAAAAACGACAGTCAGTTAGATTTATATGCCCGGAGCAGAAGCACCGGCATCAATTCAAAAACTTCTCCAACAAATTACACACAAATTTCGAATCGACAGCCCAACCAGCAAACCAGACAAACCGACAGGTAAGCGGTCCCCTCGTTTTGTGTACACTACGCAACAAAATCTGATATCTGGCATCTTGGGCAGCTGTTCCACAATGAACACCCTACGATGCTCTGGCCTCCGTCTGCCGGGTAGCCTGGTCACGTCCGCTGCTTACCGTACGAATCTGGTGGCCGCTGCCGGACTTGCGCTGGCCGCGGATCGCCCGTCGCGGCGATGGACGCACCATGATGGCACACGGCTGATGGGCGGCGATCGGGAGGTGGTCGGTTATGGTGTCAATGGCAGTCCCATTTATTTTGACTGTCCGACCTTTCCATTTCCGGCCATACGCTATCGCGAGGTGACGCCGGAGATCTGCAGCCTGCGCGAGAAGGAGCAGAGCGACTGGAAGAAACTCTCGCTGCCAGAAAAGAAGTCCCTGTATCGGCACAGCTTCTGCCAGACCTATGCGGAGTTTCAGTACTTTACGCCCGACTGGAAGATGGTCGTGGGCATCGGCTTGTGGTCGATTGCCATTGGCATTGCCATGTCCTTGGTGTTTAATGCTGTCGTGGGCGGCTTGCCCGAGACATACGATGACGAGCATCGCCAGGCCCAGCTGCGTCGTATTATTCACCTGCAAATTCAGCCAATCACCGGCCTCTCATCCAAGTGGGACTACAGTCAAAACAAATGGAAATAGCTCACTTTTTTGTTCATGAATGAAATGCTGCTGCACAGTCTACAGTAACATTAACCACTCACACACTCGCACACACACACACACACACACACCTACATCGGCCATGTACACACACACACACACACAAACACATATGTTGAGCTTCATTTGTATTCGCAATTGTATTAAATTTAATTAAGAACATTGAATAGATTTTCCTTTTATTTCAAATAAGTTTCTAAACCGGAATAAAAGCCCATTTTTTAAGAAATAAAATAGAATAACTTTATGTCAAAGCCTAAATACCCTTGCTGATATATGAATAAAATTTTCAAATTTTATTTAAATTATTTTTTCATTAAAAGCTTCAACGCCTTTCTATGCGATTTTCATGATGTCAAATAATACTTGAAATAATAAATTGCTGTTTTTTTTAAGGCCAACTAAAGTTGAACACACATAAAGCCAATATATATTTCATACACAGAGATAGTATTAAATTTTTTCATTTACATAGTCCTACATAAGTAATTAAAATTTAAAAAATTTACCGCATTAGTATCTAAGCAATATTTTCATCGGCTTTTAATTTTGTAAGCTAACCTAATATTAAAAAAAATGCCATGAGATGAGCTAAAAATACGCTTTATTGCAATCGGGCAATCTAAATATATATTGTATATATAGCCATCATATTTATGCATATACATATACATATATATATATACATATATATATACTGTGCAATCTCTTTCTTTTTTTTTTTTTTTGCAAACAGAACTCTTTTTTATATTGTTCTCATCTGATTGTGATGCGTGTTGCGTTTTCGTTAAATATTTAGTGACGATCGAAGGGCATACAAATGTACATATGTATGTACATACATATATCCGTTATGCATACATCGTGATGTACACGTCGAGGTGGTTTCATTTATGCATGCATATGAGTTGAGTTAATGTGTACATTCAGTGCTCGATGTATCAACTAACATCAGCTACAATGGGTTTTTCATGTATCATAATCATAATATCATATATGTTTGCATTAATACATCAATTTTGCTATATCACGTTTGCATGTCAATACATTAGCATACATATAACATAAACGAACATGGATAAGATCAAGATCAGTTAGTCTATTGTTGTGCTGTTGTTTTTGTTTTTGGTTTTGTAATGATGTAATATAGTATGCATCCGGTACATAAGAACAATACAATCGTGTGTTTTACGTTTATTCAATAAGAACTTCAACTGGTTTAAAGTATGTGGTTATTGATCAATCATTAATCAAATCCAAACATATTACATTTAAAATATACAATAACTATTCATATACATAGATCTTTTCGGTTTTATAGACAATTTATGATTCAAGATTGTGCAGCTGATAAATAAATTATGTGGAATGATTAATCGCAAAGCAAGTGGGTAACATTTTTATCTTTTTAACATAAAATATTTACACGTTAACTGGGTTTGAAATGTGAAAGTGAAAATATAATTTGTTGCCATTTAAATTATGATAAGTGAACATTTAAATAATTGTTGTTTTGCTTTTACAATTTTAGGCATTAAGTACTGCAACCTGCATAGCAATTAAAACAAATATTCAGACATTGTTAAATTTTAGGCAAATTTGTTTAAGAGATTTTCATTTATTGTATGATTCTGCGTGCTATCTGTTTTAATCCACGATATTCGTTTTTTTTTTTTGTTTCTTTTTGTTTTTCGCTTTTAATGCTACCACAAAATATATATTCTCATATACATATAAAGTATATATATAGGTATATATATATATATATATACATATATATTTAATTATGACTACTTAGAGAACATCATTAACTCGAATAGTTCTTGGCAGTTATTTTGCATATTAATTTATGTTATTTAAAAATTTGCTTCTGCTGCTTGCACTTTTTTCTTTGATTTTTATTTTGTGTGTTTGCATTTAATGTACGATATGCCTCAATGTATATATACATATATATTTATATACATTGACACGCATACCCTTGTAGTGTATTTTATATTATTTCTTTCACAAATTTTGTTTGCATTATCTGCCTTTAGACTTGGACTTGCCTATCACCTTTCTAAACTCACATTTGCGGCGCCCTAAACATTAAACAGGAGAACATATTTCATTTGTTGTTGTTGTTTTTTTTTAAACTAATTAATACAAAAATTTAGCGAAACTCACTTAAAACATAATACATTTATGTGGCGCCACCTAGTGTTCGGATCTACACACATCTTTGTTTCATAGTTCGCATATGCATACACATATATATATATATATATAATCATTTTTGTTAAATTTATTTTATTGGCATTCACAATTTGCTGTTTCTGGTTAAAATTTGTTGCTTTTTTTATGTTACCTGCAATTTCTATTAAGTTGTTTTCTTTGCATTTTTATTAAATTTTTGTTTTGCATTTCTTTGCGCTTATTTTTCAAATAGTTTATGCAGATTTTCAAGCTAATTTGCATTAAATAATTACTTTTGTTTTTTTTTTAAATATTTTATTAAATAACTACTACGTTAAAAAGGTGTAAATGTGTTCGGATGTGTGTGTGTGTGTTGTGTGAGCGTGTGTGTGTTTGGGTGTGTGATTTTTGATTTCACATGCCGATGCATTAAATTTGTTGCTGTTTCCTATTTGTTTTTGTCGTTTTATTGGCAGTGCAAGTTTTTTGTGTTTCTTTTTGTGTTGGTGGCAACAAAAATCGTACAAAAAGCTTAAACTGCAAATCAAAATAAAATATGTATTGATTTAAAAGCAAAATGAATATATGTTAATCAATTGTTAAACAGAAATTTGACGATGCACATTTAAGTAAATTAAGAAGCAATGATTTAAACGGCAACAAAACAAATAAAACTATGGAACTTTATGCATTGGCCGCCAGATGGCGTCAGTTCAAGTTGCTGCTACTGTTCCGGTTGCGTCCAGCGCAGAGATCTCTCCAGGCCCAATAAAATAGCGGCCATTCTAGAGATGTGTGTGTGTGTGTGTGTTTATGTTAACGTGTGTCTGGTTTGTTGTGTGTGTGTGTGTGTGTGTCTGTGGTTTTGTTTGTTCTATTAGATACGACGAGTTATGTACTATATAATAGTATATATTTATATACCCTAAAACTCTCAAACTCGCGCCTCAACTCAACTCGACTCTTCCCGCTCGACCAACTGGCGGCGCTCGCTGCTGCTCACTCGCACTTGCTCTCGCTTGCTCCAACTTAGGCTGTTAGCCATTTCACGTCAGTCAACAACAACTGTCGTTGATTTAGCCGCTGCTGCTGTCGCTGTTGCTGTTGCCATTGCCGTTGCCATTGCCGTATTATTAACGTTACCCATGCCGCCCGGACTGCCTGCCACCACATGCTACACGCTCGCCCGCTTCGATGTTATAGAACGTTCAATCCCAGCCATTCTCCTTGATCATGTGCGCCAGCTCGATAATGAACTTGCCCTCCTTGTACTTCTGGCTGGACTCGTAGGCATGCTCGTATTTCCAGCCGAGCGGCGTCTTGCAGCATTCGCAATAAATATCGGCGACCGCATGCAGACCAGTGAGCAGGACACGCTCCTCCGTTTGGCCGCAGGCCACATTCACCACCGAATTAAATAGATACGCCGGCCCCTGGCTGCCCTGAAACGACTTCGAGATGAGCTCGTCGTGTGAGGCGAGATGCGCGCGGCAATGAACACATGAGTAGGTCCGATTTGTGGACGGTAAGTAGGCTTGAAAGGTTTTCACCATTGTTGCTGGATTGGCTTCAGTTGCAGCCGATGTTACTGTTACTGCCGCTGTTGCTGTTGCTGTTATTTGTTATTTGTTATTTGTTATTTGTTACTTGTTACTTTTACTTGTTCCTGTTGCTGTTGCTGTTACTATTAATGCTAATGTTAATGTAAATGTTAATGTTAGTTTTCCTATTGCAGGCGTCGTGCGTTGGGCGTGTGGTTTTGGCTTGGCTTTTAGCTGGTTGTCTGAAACTAGTCTTGGACTTGCCGTATCCGTCACTGGGAAGTGCACTTCTTGACTTTCGATTTTCCGGCTGCAAAACACAAACATAAATAACATTAGTTTTAAATATACAATAAATATGTAAAAATATCTAAATAAAAATATAAAGTAGCTGACAGCTTGTAAAAGCCTAAAATGATCTATATAACGATATACATATATATTCAAATTATTAATGATTTACGGATGGGCTCAAATCGAAAACTTACAACAGATTAAATCACAAAAATAGTGCCCACTGTGGCTAGAGTCTCAAATTATGACAGATGAATTATTATTTTTAAACTTCTTTTTAAGACGACAGCATTTTTATGCAAATAAGCAGCAGGTTACTTGGCTCCATATATAAATACATACTATATATAATACTATATATATATATATATATCTATATATTACACAGCCCAAGGATAAGTGTTCTTTCTTGTTATAAAGTCTTCATTGCACTGTGCTCAGAATTTTGTTGAGTTTGTTGCATTGGCGTCGACTTGTTTTAACATCGAGCTGTGGCTAAGCTTTTTTTTTTTTGTTTGCTAATAACTGTAAATCGTTGGAGCCTTGCTGTGCTGCTCGGCAGGCTGCCACATTTCACGTCATTTACTTATATGCTCACCTGCTGCGACCGGGACAAAGAGAGTCTTCGGCTGCTGCTGCTGCTGCTGTTGTTGCTGCTGCTGCTGCTGCTGTTGCTGCTGCTGGGCGTTAACTGCGCGCGTTGCTTACAGCGGACGGCGACGATGAGGACGACGTCGCCGCGGCAGAGGCAGAGGCGGTGGCAGCGACTGTGGCTGCTGTCATTGAACGATTATGTCCAGCGTCTGCCACTGTCGTGGGTCACAGAACAAGCCCCAATGCAATGTTGATGCCGATGGCTTTTGTCTGTGTCTGTGTCTGTTGTCTGGCGACGGCTGTTGTTGCTGCTGCTGTTGTTGTTGCTGCTGCTGCTGCTGCTGTTGCTGCTGTTCCACGTGCGGTCTCTCTTTAAGTGTATATGTATATACATATATGTGTGTGTACGTATGCACGTACATACGAATATATCAGATTTCCTGCCAAAGACAAAAGACAAAGGCAAATGATTATTAATGTATGTACAGTGTAGTTTTTGTATGCCAGTGTACATAGTCGAGTCATATAATATGCAAGCAATTTGTAGCAACAACAAAAACAGCAACAAGCCCAGCCGCTGTTATGCAAAGTCCAAACAAAGGAGAGCAACAGAGAAGGAGTGAAAGAAAAAAAAAGAGTGAAGAGCCATAAGCAGACCGCCAAGAGCAAGCGAGAGAGACAGAGAGAGAGAGAGAGAGAGAGAGGGCACACAATGTGGCCCGCCGGTGCAATTCCATTATTGATTTCCATTTGCAAGTCTCTTAGCAGCGCCATAATTTGGCCAGCGAAACAAATGCGGCCCTAATAGCCGTCCAGAACAACAGAAAAACCAGGCTCGTAAACCGTTTCGTAAGGGTTTGGGGGCAATGAGGAAGTTTGACTTTCAAGTTCATGACTGTCCCAGATAGAGAGAAAGAGCGAGAGCGCGACCGAAAAAGCCGACGAAGTAAGTGAGTCAATAATTATGATAATGTGCAGGCGGCATTCTTATTAGCCGCTACCAAATGGCTACCAAATGATTTATGGCCGCAATGGGCGCGTCATCGCCCCGCGAGCGACACAGACGAGAAGCTATCGAAGCAACAGCAACAACCACAAAAACTACGATGTATCCGCATTTACAGTAAACAGCTGCCTTCCAAAAACGGCACCAAATGATTTATATCACCCTCCCTACACTGCTCCACCTCCCCCTACAACAATCAATACACTGTACACACTTTCTGTGTAGATATACATATGTACATATGTACAATTGGGAATTGGCGTTTAGTTAATCTGATAAATACACACAGTAAACGATCTTTTTATCGTGCCAACATAAATACAAACGTTTGTAATTAAAGGATAATTTAATTAATAACAGATTTATTTATACATCGTGTTTACTATGAAACTAAAACGGTTTACTTTGTATCTTTAGTGTGAGGCAAAGCAGAAACTAATTCAAATTATATTAAGTTAAGGAACTGTTTCCTTTTCCTTGGCAAATTACTGCAACCAATTAATGAAAAATGTCTTGAATTATTCGCAAATGTAAAGACTACAAATATATAGTTTTAAAAATGTTCATTCAAAATTTGTAAATTTATTTACACTCCTTATTAAATATTCCTTCCACAATGTTGATCAAAAGCAAATTAAATTTATAATAATCTTAACTTTTCACATATATTTTGAAATTAGAACTTACTAAATAAAAATTATTTTTAAAATCAAATTGGAAAATAAGGGCACCTTGTCTAATTGGAACTGCTCGGCATTATTTTTGAAGTAGAGAGCAAACAACAAGGATAAATTAAGATTGCGAGAGTGGCTAAGAGTATTTAACTGTATTATCTTAAAATGTCCTCTTTTAAAAGGGACATTAGTTAATTCTTTCACTGATTTTTCTATAAAGTGCATATGTTTAAAACGAAGAACATCTGCAATAAAACTTGTTTTTGGCTAACATAAATACAAATTGATCAACCTTCGTTGTACTTATGTACATACACACATATATACACAGATGTAAATGATCTATTTTGATAATAAGCACCCCTGTTGCTTTCTGTGTATTACAGCCAAGCCCTCGACAACAAAATCATCATCATAATCCCCTTCTTCATCATTATCATCATCGTCATCGTCATCGTCGGGGTTTCTGTTCAATCTCCAATGCAAATTGGCTGCTGACGCGAACGTCGACGACTGAAACAAAGCAACAGGAAGGGGCGGGAGCGAGTGGGTGCAAAGGGGCGCGAACAAAGGAGGAACAAGGAACGCGCGAGGGAGGGTATGGGGGCAGTCGAGACGTTGCGCAGCGCCAACTGGGAAATGCACTTGGCCAGGGTGGCTGTTGGCCAGACAACAAAGACCTGGCCAAATGCAGTCAAAGCCAAGGGGTTGTAGGGCGATCTAAGCGGAGTGCAAGCTTAAGGCAGCTTCACAATATTAATTAGCATGCGAAATTAACGAAACGGTGACAACTTTAGGCGCCAGCCACGAAAGAAAGACGAGCAAAAACAACGTCTGAATAATTAGTTAATTGAACGAGACATTATTTTTGCACTGGCATCAAAACAAACGCAAACACACACACACAGATTTACACATATACACATATACTATATATGTACATGTATACTCACCCACCACGCACATAATCACAGAGATCACAACAAGAAGAGCAGCACAAAAAAGAAGCTGCCGAAAAATTCGCGAGTTCAGTGAACCAAACAGTGAACCAGTGTGAATAAAAAAAAAGAAAAAAAAGGAAGCTGAAAGTTCTTTGGCATCAAGTTGCTTACGTTTTGATTTCTATTAATTTTTTTGTTGCTGTTGGTGTTGCTATTGTTATTGTTGTTTGATTTCTGCCTTGTGCTTTGCCACTTCACTTTTTTTATTTTGCAATCAAAAACCAAAGCGCGCTATGCGAAATGTAACGAGCGACTGACGGGCTGCGTCGCTGCTGCCGCGACTGCTGCCGCTGCTGCCGCTGCTGCTGCTGCTGCTGCCTCAGCTGCCAGCGACGGCGACGACGGCTGCAGCGCAGCAGCATACAAAGAAGTAATGAAAAGGCAACAGCAACAATAACAACAACGCAGCAGAGTGCACATACAGGTGGCAGTGACGACTGCAACGCAACAAGCAATCCGCCAATTGCAAAATGGGCAAATAAACCAGCAACAACAACAACACACACATCACATACATTTCATACGTAAATGTTTGGCTGTGTGCGTGCATACGCATATTACATGCAATCAAGAAAGCAAATTCAAGCAGATACCGAGAACGCAGTCAAGTACTTTAAGCAATTTAGTTAGTTCACAATAACAATATCAACGCGTCTCTCTATTGGTGCACATACATACTTACATATAGTACATATATGTATATATACATATATATATGAATATGCGCAAGGTAAATGCTAAACTCAATATACACTGCGCACCAATTACCGTTAGAACTGTTAACCCAATATTCTTGTTATTGCTGTGTCTGTTTTTCTTGTTGCTGCTGCTGCTGCTGCTGTTGTTGGTGTTCTTGGTGCTTAGCTTAGTGTGGGCATTTAAAGACCGGAGCGCCATGACACAGCAACAGCAGCGGACGAGGTGGTAACACTGGGCATGCGTGCCACACTCACCGCCATAAAAGTTGGTACATATAAATGTATGTCTGTCGGTACAGTGTCACCAACAATGTATTCGGACGGCATTTACAAAATTTGCAAAATAAAGCTATTTTTTTTTTTTTAATTACTCCTTTACGTACTAAGGGTAAACTTTACTTTTAAGACAATTCTTCTGTTTAGCCTAAAAAAACGAAAGCTTTCTAATTTTTCGCCTACTTCAATAGAATTCTAGAAAAAAAACTTAATTTTGAAATTATGGTGCAATTTAACAATATTCAAAATTATATATATGTATATATAAATATATAGAAAGCAAATCATACATACATATGTATATTCAACATTTTCTGATTTGAATTAGTCTATTTAATGCGATTTCTAATTGGAGCACATTAAAAGTTATGTTGGAAACAAGTGAATGTAACGGAGAAGTACGGATTGTTTTGAGCAACACTGTGTTTAAAGTCAAGCTGAGTAACGGTAAGAACCGCGTTGTCGGTGTCTGTTTTCTTAATGTATCTGTATCGGTGTGTGATAGGTTGCTGTTGTTGCTGGTAGTGGCTGTATTCGCCGACGAGGTAACTGTCTGGTACTGCTGCTGATGGCGGTGTTGTTGCTCTTGCCAGTGACTGGCGCTCACCAGTTTTATGCAGCTGATTCAGAATCGGAATCGGAATCAGCATGTTCTTATTCAATTGACAACACGCACTTACAGTTATATGCAAAAAAATAAATAAACCGCAATTTGAAGCACTCGCCCCAAATTTCGGCTTGGCGTCGTTATTATTGTTATTCCTGTTGTTTACTCGCCGTGCTTATATTTTGCTGGCGCCTTTAAAAAAAGTCAATAGAACTTTTGCGTCGTCGATTTGTTTTTCATCAGGCTAACAAAGAGGAAAGCCCGATGAGGCAACAGCAACCACAATAAGCAGAAAAAAACTCACGCACACAGCTGTTGTTGTTTTTGTTACTCTTGTTTTTGTGGTGACTTTCTTCTAACTGGGGTCAATACCGTCAAAGGCAACGCACTTTAAGAGATGTGTGGGTGTGTGAATGTGTCAGCAAATAGAGTTATGATTTAGCATTAATATGGGCATTGTAGATAAATATAAATGCGCGCTGCTTTTGGGCATCACTATCAGTTAATAACCACAAACACAAAAAAAATCCAACCAGCTGATGGTACAAAAAATAATCTTATCAGAAAGAGATGGAAAAAACAACACAAAATTTATTGCGTTGCGACGCCAGCGACGCGGTCGACAGCAAAGCTGGCAAGCGGGGCAGTGTGTGAGGGCGAGCGAGCGAGCGAGAGAAAGATACGGAGAAAGCGTAAACAAAAATACAGCGCAAAAACAGCTGTGTGTTTGTGGACGCTTCGACACAAACGCACATACACACACACACACTCATGCGCAATACAGCTGCTGGCTGTGTATGTATTTGTGTGGGTGCGCAATTCTCAAAGCACAACAAACAGAAAACCAGAAAGCGAAATGAAGTCCTTGTCTTCCCACGGGCAATAACAAAGCAATACCAGCAGCTAACGGCGAACAGCTGAGACAAGAAGCAACAGCAACAATACAATGAAAGAGAGATCAGCTGAATGAACTCTATGGACGCAGCTCTCACTCGCACTCACCAATGGTTATCGCACTTTGGAGTTGCTAAAAGACGCAATTTGTTTAGCAGCAGCCGAACACACACATGCAACCGCTATCTATAGAGAAATATACTGAAATATATGCATGCATTTAAGTACATATGTATATAAGGTAATACAAAAATAAAACCTTGTGAAAAAAAAACAAAAGGTTCTTGTTTGGGTTTTGCGTGTTGTGCATACGCAGCAAACTACGTTGGCAACACTGTCAACAATTTACTGTTGTTGATGTCTTTGTGCGAAAAGGAGGTGGGGGCAAAACAACGCTAATGCATGTGCATACATACGTAAGAGTTTATATATACATACATATGTAATTTGTTTGCTGATCTGGACATACAGACATTAATGTCAGTGCATGAGTGTATGTGTACACACACAGTTTCAAATTTTAACAATAACCGCAACAATTGGCAAAATTTAAGCACGCAAAAACTTATAACAACTTACGGTTCTGTTGCAGTTGCCGTTGCAGTTTTCTTATGTGTTGTTGTTGTTTTTGTGCGCTGCAGACACACACACACTCACACACACACACGCACACACACACAGGGACACTCACAAACAAAACGATACAAGAACGAGCCACTCAGTTAATGACACTTAATTGTGGTTCTTCACACCGTTAGCATATAACTAATGCAATTGTTTTGCATTTTTAATATCTCTTTCAATTTAATTGAACCGAATAAAGTATATTTGTTTGCGTTTGCTCATTTTGCGTGCGTTTTTTTTTGCTGTGGGGGCGCTGGTGTGTGTGTTGTGTGGAGAATTGTAACAGAGCTGCATTAATTGCGCCACTCTGGTCACACTTCGCAGCGTATATCGATAGCAACATATACTTATCGATATAGTCGATAGGCAGCAACAAAACAGAAGTTGCTGCTGCTGCACAAAAGGAAAAGCACACACAAAATATTCGTTGCATAGCACGCGCCTTACAAAAACCCCGGGCGTAAGTAATATATATTGGCATCAGCGACAACTGCCCGACTGTTTTTTTGGAATAATTGAAACCATTCTGTTAGTGTGTGCAAAGCAAATAACGACTGCAAAACAGTTGACAGGCGGCGCTGGCCCAGTGCAATAGTCGTCGTGTGAGGTAAGCGTTAATAGGTGGGCAAAACCCAAGGCCCCCTCCCCAGTCAAATAATAAATATTTATATACATATATGCGTAAAATTAACTGCCATCCAATTCCGATTCGCATCAAGCCAAAAGGGACAAAGACACTTTATTTTTTTGTCTATCTTCCTAGAGGCAACTTCAAATTCAATTGCAATTTTCTCAAACAACTTGGTTTAAATATTATATGGAAAACAGCGGCACCGTTCTGCACCAAATACGAACAGGTCTCTGTTCCAATGTAAACAAAATAAAACAGTTGTATTTATTTGTAAAATAATAGCAGCAGAAAGGACTTAACTAACCTCAGGACGTCAGTGTGGCCAACTTTAAACGAGCAAAAAACAAACCAGCTACTTTCACGCTAAAATTAAATTTAAAAACGGCTAAGATTCCTTGTTTTCATAATGGATATTGGCAAAGAACGAGCACATACGTACATTAAAAAAAAGGTTTTTATAATTTATATTTCTTGATTTATGCGAATGGAAAAAGCAAAACATTTCCAATCTTGACACTTTATAAGAACATGTTGTGTGGCCTTTTTACATGCTCACTTTTTGAAACCCATTCTCATTTTCCATTCAATATCTGGACCTTGGCATTTGAACAAGGCAGTCAAGATACGGATCGGCTAGGTTGAATGTCCGTTGTGCGCGTATGGCCGATACTACCTGCTATTATCAAAATTTGATTTTCTCATTAGCGTTTTCCTAATTTCACTTGCTGCGCGCAATCGGGTCAATGTTAAATTTTTATATACATTTATTTTTCAAATATAACAATATCATTGAACAGCTATTTGGCTGGACTAATTAATTTGCTAATGAATTTATAGCTTTACAAATTTGATGTAGATAATGGCTTTGCCTTTTCAATTATAGTTAAAACAAATATAAAAAAAAAGCTAAAGGAAAAGACTTAAAAAAGCAACAGCTCCCTTTTATAGTTGCTTTAGCGTTTTAAAAAGCCAAATTTGGTGAGAAACGAACGGAATTGGCAGCCAAAAAAAAAAAAACAAAATTAAATTAAAATAATTTCTGCTTATTTTCAATTGTGGCATATATGAAATCTAACTTTCTGTAGACTTTCCTTGCCGACCTAACTAAGATTGTTTTTGTATTTTAACAAGCAGAAAGCTGGAAACATGCTGTGGACAGTACATCTGGACGGAGGTCCGCAGCGCGTCAATCACGCGGCTGTGGGCGTAGGCGAGTTCATCTATAGCTTTGGCGGCTACTGCACCGGCGACGATTATCGCTTCAACGAACCAATCGATGTCCATGTGCTGAACGTGCACTCGATGCGCTGGACTCTGGTGCCGCAGCAGTGCGACAGCGGCGGCGATCCGCTCAAGTATCCGCTTGTGCCGTTCCAACGTTACGGCCATACCGTCGTCGCGTACATGGAGCGCATTTATATTTGGGGCGGCCGCAACGATGAGCATCTGTGCAACGTGCTCTACTGCTTCGACCCGAAGACCGCGCGCTGGGCTCGACCAGCGGTTAGCGGCTGTTTGCCCGGCGCCCGCGATGGCCATTCGGCGTGCGTCATCGGCAACTGCATGTACATATTTGGCGGCTTCGTGGATGAGATCAACGAGTTTAGTAGCGATGTGCACGCTCTCAATCTGGAGACCATGGAGTGGCGATATGTGCAGACGTTCGGTGTGCCGCCAACGTATCGGGACTTCCATGCGGCCGTCGCCTATGAGGAGGAGCGCATGTATATCTTTGGTGGGCGGGGCGACAAGCACAGTCCGTATCACAGCCAGGAGGAGACATATTGCCACGAAATCGTTTATCTGGACATGAAGACCAAGGTCTGGCATCGGCCATTCACCGCCGGCAAGGTGCCGGTCGGTCGGCGCAGTCACAGCATGTTCGTGCACAACAAACTGATCTTTGTCTTTGGCGGCTACAATGGTCTGCTCGACCAGCACTTCAACGATCTGTACACATTCGATCCGCGCACCAAGCTCTGGAATTTGGTGCGTGCCAACGGCCAGGCGCCGACGGCGCGGCGACGCCAGTGCGCCATCGTAATGGGCACACGAATGTTCCTCTTTGGCGGCACCAGTCCGCGCTGCACGCCGCCTCTGGCTCAGACTCTGGTGTCGCGTGCCAACGAGTCGATGCCGCCGCCGCCGACACCACCGGCAGCTGCGGCAGCTGCTGCGGCGGCAGCGGCGACCACCACACTGATTGACTACAGCGATCTGCACGTGCTGGACTTTGAGCCCACACTCAAGACTCTGGCCACGATGGTGGTGCTGAAGTATCAGCTGGATATTTCGGGACTGCCGCGCAGTTTTCGTGCCGATCTGAATATGCTGACACAGCCGAACAGTATTACCCGGCCGATCAATCAGGCCGGCTAGCATTTATTGTTCTTGTTACTGTTGCTACGTCTTAAACTATATAAGGAAATGGATAAAATACTACTCGATGTTGCCCGGTGCGGATTGTCTCATCGCCGTCGCCGATGTCGTTGTCGTCGAACAACAAATATAGCTTAACTTACACGCTTTTATACAATGCCTGCTGGAAGCGGATTGCACTAGTCCCATTAGCCGAGCAATGCATCCGATCTCTTCCAAAGGTGCTCGAAATATCAAATGACACCACAAAAAACAAACAAACCAACAAACACACACAAGCAACTCACACACACTCGCGCACACATACGCCCACGAACACATCGACACACAGGCTAAAACTAAAAACAATGCAGTTTCAGAAACTCGCTGGATCATACAAATACATTATTATTTAGCTCTAAGTTGTAAAATGTTTATATATAATTATCTTAAATAAAAGTCGTATATTATTATTATTGAAATTACTGTGTCTTATATATATGGATAGAAGGTCCTTATTATTATTTATTTATTTATTTTTGCTTAGTAATACAATAAATTGACATACGATTTTTCTTTTGAACCGTAGCCTTAAAATGTATTTATTTTTTTATGTGATTTTAATAATCTTAAATTGCCATATTCTTAAAGTTAGTTGAAGTAATTGACAATGGGTCCTACTTTAAGCAAACAATAAGAATATGAGTTATACTTAAAGCTAATGTAACTCTCACTTAAATATAAAAATCGTTCTGCATTTATATATAAATAGTATTTGCTTATATTTCTAGCTAATCCCGCCAAAGCCGATTTCTAGCTTTAAAAGCGGGCATCACTACGGCTAGCCGACAGCACTCGTGAAGCCGCGCAGAGTCAGATAGCCGTTTATGATGTCCGAGGGCATGTGCTGCATGGAGGCGTATTCCTCGACATTGGCGTAGCGCAGCTTTGAATGCGGATCGACGTAGGGCGCCGGTAGGCCGCTAACATCCGAGTATTTCTTAGTCGGCAGCAGCGAGGGCGGCGCATTCAGCGTGAAGTCTGTGAAGTGAAGCAGAAAACGTAAACTTAACGTCTGACGGTCAGGCTTTAGCCTTTCGCACTTACAGGTGGGCTGATCGACAGCCAGCTTCTGATTGCGCTCCATGTTGTGGATTTGGCGCAGCGGTCGATAAACGCAGTTTCTGGGAAATGCAAACGAGCGCTTGAACGTACGTTTTGGTTTAGACAACATGGCAGCAGGCGACTCCATTACAAACGAATCAAGTAATTATGACTTAAAAATTGTGTGTGTACAATTAACAGCTGTGTATCGTTGCAACGGCAAGCGATATATCGATGACATATCGGCCGCAACCAAGCACATAGTGATGGGTGGTGGCAGTGTTATTTGGTTCTGTACAATTGCGCTCACTATTATGAACAACTGAACCAATGCAGCGCAAAGTGAACGCGATTTTTAGCTCGTTTATAATTAAACTGATGATAAACTAAGTAATTCAATGAGTAATTAATATGATTGTTTTAATTTTTCAAAATTAATCGTTAAACTTATTCAATAAACGAACTAGCATATCCCGGTCATTTTTGTATATAGTTCAACAATCTATATAAATATATATAAAAATGGGGTACGTCTCTCTTATTAATACAATTTTATGGATTTAATTTAAGACTTGCAAAAATACTTTGGAAATGTTTATTCATATCTGCAAACGCATTTGGTTTGCATACCCAGTACTGGCCATCAAATGAACTAGCTTATCTATCTGAACCGAAATGCGCATCTTTAGCTGACAGTCAGTGTTAAAAGGATTGTATACGTGTGTGAGCAGAAAAAGAGAGAAAATATAAGTAAAACTTTAACATATAAAACGCTTACGTTTGAGTTAACGCTAACGTAGTCAGGGATGGCGCGCAATGCGGGCGCCACCAACAACAATACACCCAAGACGAGCGCAACGGGCAATCAGCCGGCAGCCGCTGCAGCTGCAGCAGCTGCCGCAGCCAGCGCCAAGAACAAGCGAAGCAGCAGCAGCAGCAGCGGCAACAGAAGCTCCTCCGGTTTTAGTCTGTCCTCGAAACTGATGCTGGACAAGTGGAAGACGCTAGTGGGCTGCGTCTCGCTGGCGATTGCCAGCTATTTTGGCTACCTGGGCTATCTGGAGACGCGCGTGAATACCCCGTTCGACAATCAGAAGATGGTTGTGCACAGCGGCCTGGACGACCCGGAGCGCTATTGGGGCTCGTATCGTCCGCAAACTTACTTTGGCATGAAGACGCGCGATCCGCACTCGCTGGTCATGGGCCTGATGTGGTACACGCCCAGCAATCTGGGCCCCGGCGGGCAGGGTATACGGCACTGGTGCGAGCTGGGCGACAAGCTGGATGGCTATGGCTGGACACATCATGATGGGCGCAGCTTTGGTGTGCAGCAGATACAGGATCTGCCGTTCGAGCTGAAGACCTCGTTCGTCAAGTATCCGGGCGAGAAGCAATATGGAGGCGATTGGACCGCACGCATTTCGGTGCGCAACACGACGCGTGCCTGGGATCGCAGCATCTCGCTTATCTGGTACGTGGCGCTGGATGAACGCACCAATGGCCATATCAAGTACGTGTCCGACGAGAAGAGCCCCGAGCCGGGCGTCTATGGTGAGAGTCAGGGCCTCGGTGAGTTTCAGGTGCGCTTCCATGCGGTCAAGGGTCGCATTCTGCACAAATCCTATTTGAGCACTGTGGCGCCCGGCCTCAACAAGCTGAAGGACACGATTTTTGCGCACTTCCGCGCGTTCAGCAACAAGCGCGGCGATCGTTTCATTGGTCTGCCGGGTGAAATTGTGTCTCAGAACGGCATGCCCGCCACGAATCCGGAGCCCAATCTAATCGCCATACAGATCACGGCCGAGGTGGATTTCACGCTGGACATCACGTACCAGTCAACGTCGGGCTTCGCCCTGGGCGAGTCCATACCCAAGCCGCCGACGGCGCGCGCCTATACGGATTCCCTTCAGGCCAAGATTGGCGCGTTCGACAAACGCTTCGAGGCAACGTTCCAGCTGGCCGCCAAGGGTTACGGCCCCGACGAGATACGTTTCGCCCGCAACGCATTCAGCAATATGATTGGCGGCATCGGCTACTTCTACGGCGCCAGTCGCGTACAATCTGTGCACACCCAGAATCCGGTGCCATATTGGAAGGCGCCGCTCTATACGGCGGTGCCGTCGCGCAGTTTCTTTCCGCGCGGCTTTCTGTGGGACGAGGGCTTTCACGGCCTGTTGATTAGCGCCTGGGACATTGATATTGAGCTGGACATTATATGCCATTGGTTTGATCTGCTCAACGTGGAGGGCTGGATACCCAGGGAGCAAATACTGGGCGCCGAGGCGCTGGCCAAGGTGCCCGAAGAGTTTGTTACTCAGCGCAACAGCAACGCGAATCCGCCCACGTTCTTTCTCACACTGCGCAAGCTGCTCAGCCGCCACAAGGATCAATTGTCGCAGAAGGGACGTTTCGCTACCCTGGAGCGCCTCTATCCACGCCTCCAGGCATGGTTCACCTGGTACAATACCACGCAGCGCGGTAAGTGGCAAGAGTCAATTCTCTCTCTCTCTCTCTCTCTTTCTAACTCATGCATGTTGTCTCGCTCTTTCGCAGGTGACGTGCTGGGCACGTATTTGTGGCAGGGACGCAATGCGAGCACCGTACGCGAGCTGAACCCAAAGAGCCTGTCCTCGGGCCTGGACGATTATCCGCGCGCCACGCATCCCACATTCCGCGAACGTCACGTCGATCTGCGCTGCTGGATCGCGCTGGCCGCCAGCGTCATGGCCGAGCTGTCCACGCTGCTGGGCAAAGACGATGTGAAGTACTACGAGACTGCATCGTATCTAACGGACAACGAGCTGCTCAATCGCCTGCACTTGGATCCGTATAGCGAGCACTATGCCGACTGGGGCCTGCACTCGGATTCCGTGACGCTCAAACAGACGCCGCCGCCGTTGTCGGCCCAGCGCAAAGGTGGCAAGCGTGCTGGCTCTCCGCAACAGCAGCCGGAATTGCAGCGTTATATACTAAAGCAGCCGACGTATCAGTTTGTCGATAATATGTTTGGCTACGTGAGTCTCTTTCCGCTGTTGTTGGAGCAACTGGAGCATGACTCGCCGTATTTGGGTAAAATGCTGCACGATATGCGAGATCCGGGGCTATTGTGGACCAACTTTGGACTGCGCTCGCTGGCCAAGAACTCGTCCATGTACATGAAACGCAATACGGAACACGATCCGCCGTACTGGCGTGGCCCCATCTGGATCAATATCAATTATTTGGCCGTCAAGGCATTGCGTCACTATGGCAAAATTGATGGTCCACACGCGGAGCTGGCGCGCAAGATTTATGACGAACTGCGCGACAATCTGGTGCGGAACATCTTTAGGCAGTATCAGCGGACTGGCTACATCTGGGAGCAGTATGATGATACTACGGGCGAGGGCAAGGGCTGCAATCCGTTTACGGGCTGGAGCGGTCTCGTCGTCCTTCTAATGGCCGAGCAGTTCTAAAGGCCGCCATCTTTGCGTTTGCTGTGAGTTCCGCCTGTGATAACCTCACGATAAATGAAATAAACCTTTTAGAACATATTCCGAGTGCATTGCGATTGTTGTTCAACTGTTGGCTGCTAGCCGAGTCTTTCTTTCCAAAGATCAAGATGCTTACCTATCTACATATATGTCTAGTATAACAACGTAGTACGTACTACATAAATATACCTATATATCATATATATGTACAGGTATAATGTGTTTGTCACCAAGGGTCGATCCTCCCTTGGCTGCACTTGTAAGAAGCTGTACAAAATTCAAATCTACTGAATTACTTAAACTAGCGTTAATAGATGAATTTATTACTAATAAACAACTACGTGTAAAAAAAAAAAGATAAGTGTGTTAGATCATATTGTGGTTGATTCTCAGTTAGCACACTTCGTTTTCAGGACTTGTTATATTTTCAAAAGATTTTCTTTTAGAATGTAATTTTTTTTTTTAATTTAATTTCTTTAGTGCAAATGCCTAAAAGCTATTTTCAAATCCAAACCACTGTAAAAACTATAACACATTTAATATCTAAAATCATATATATATATACGTCTGTTGATCTCACCGATGAACAAATAGTTTTATTCTTCATCATCTAACGCAGTCATCTTGTTTAGTTTAAGAACTCTTCTATGCGATTTTTATAAATTCAAGTAATATTTTTTTTTGTTGCTATTTGTTATTTTCTCTAGATAATATATATATATATTCCTGTTTTTACTTCCTACACTTAACTTACCTTATGTTTTACTACCTCAAGCACAATTCAAGAATGAGTACTTATTAAATGTTATATATAGAATTATATATAACAACTAATACTTAAAGCTTTATTTTTTGACTGTTGGTCAGCTATGTTAAAAGAAAAGTGTTTTTATTTTGTTGAAAACTGTTTATTTTGATCGTTTTACAAAAGTTTTAAAAAGGCCAGTTTATAAAGTTATACGAAAATGCCCAAAAGGGCTGCATTCTGTTCTGAATTCGAGAATTGACCGAATACATTATATTGACCACATTGCTTGGAACAATTGAACGATTATCTGATGAGTTGTGAATGCTGCAGAGATGCTGTAACAGTAAAATATCACACTCGATAACATAAAATTGTTGGCGTTCAAGTTATTGCAGTATTTGTGTTTTAATTGAAAATCACCGTAATTTTAAGTTCTCTTATAATTTAATTGTCATTTGTTATAAATGTATGAGAAAGTCTACACATAAGATATTAGTTTCACATTTATACAAATACAGGAAGCTATATATATAGATATATATATATATATATTATTAATTACGCATTCACATGCACACAAACCATTCTCCTACAAGAACACACACAGGCGTATGAATTAACGACAATTTATCTATAAATGTTTATAAAACTAGGAAAACTAAGTGAAACGATTAAAAAAAAAACCAAAGAGTTCTAATAAAATGCTAAACTTCAATTGTTCGACAACGAACTTAAGGCTAACAAAGCATTTTGGGTTTGCGTATTCTATGTACCAAAAAAATTAAGAGCTATACAAGGCGGATTTTTGCACTTAAAGGCTGTCCAACATCTTCGGATGAAAGTAGCGAGTTAACGACTAAAACGGAAGTACACCTTAGATACATTATAATGAAGTACATGGAACGAAGTCTTATGGCGGCGCATTGTATCTGTCATACAATTATGGATCAATGTTTAATGCACTCGTTAAGCTGTTTGCTGTTTGTTGTTTGTTGCTAGTCGCTGTTAGATTTAGATTTAAGTGATTAACACAGTTGTTTTTTGTTTTGATTTTTGTTTTAACATTTGGAGATGCATGCGGTGAAGGCCTAGTCTCTCTTTTCCTCCCTGCTGGCGCTGCAAGCGGAACTTTTGCGATGGCGCTTCTTAAATGCCGGCAGGCGGTCTAAAAGCGCTAGGAGTATGCTGCCGGGCAGTCGTTGATGTTGATTGATTAGATCCTCAATGGCAGTGGCCACCTGCAAGTACAGTTCATTTAATATTATATATGTAACAAATTGATAGGAACACAATAAACACACCTTGATTTGCAGCTCCTGCGGCGTCAGGTTCTCATCGTAGGGTATGGGCTTGCCCAGATATGTGCGAAACTTGACGGGAAAGCCGCCGTAGATGGGATACACGGGTATGCGCACCTTGTTATAGAGGCGCATAAAGAACGTGCGGAAGATGCCCACCTGGCGAAAGCCCTCGCGCAAGTTCTGTGTGAAGCAGGGTATGATTGGCACCTTGGCTTCCTGCGCCACCTTGGCGAAGCCCACACGATTCCGCCACAGCAGCTCGTAGTAATGATCACCGAACTGTGCCTCATAGACGCCGCCTGGCGAAATGGCCAACAGATTGCCGTCACGCAAAATGCTTACACACGACTGCACGGTGCCCGGGCTGACGTGAAACGCCTCCGAGATGGTGCCCCAGCCGGGCAGCTTGAACAGAAACCGATCACCGATCGTGTAAATCAAACGCTCGCGCTGCAGCAGCATCCGTGAGTTCAGATAGTACATGTCAATGGGTATTGCGCCATGGTAGTAGACGATCAGCGCCGGACCCTCCTGGGGTATGTTATCCAGCCCGATCACCTCATAGCCATGATAGATCCGCGCATGTGCATCCCAAATGGCGGCCACAATCTTTCGGCCCACGCGCCAAAAGTTTCGATCCGTTTGCACGGCGCGCATTATAACCTGCCTGGAAGGAACAGAGCAGAGAATATGGAATGGCTTTAGTACAATGTATACTACTTGGATTCAAAGTCTGTGGCATATAAGCGATCTCATGTTGTTTATACAATACATATTTACATATGTTTAAATTGTGATCAATAAACTATTAATACTAACGTATTAAAATCCAAAAAAATTAAAATTAAAAAAATTAAATTATTTCAAGCTTAATTTATAAACAAAAAATAATATTTAAGTTTATATTCATAGTAATAATTATAGAAGAAAAAAAAGATGACAAACTATAATCAAAATGGCAGCTAATAAAGTAAATGGAGTTTAAAATCAGGGCAGAGTACTTTGAAGGATTTGGAAAGCTTACAAGTCAATTTTTTTATCCATTTTTCGCATGATTATTGGCAAAAAAAATTAACTTCTGAGCAATACTTTTAAGGTAGATTTTTATACTAATTTTTATTTTGATACTCGCAACCGATTAAAAATAAAGTCGAAAAATTCTAAATTTAAACATTTCTTTTCAAAAATTCATAATTGTTTATTTCAGAAAAAAAGTAAAAAAAAAATATATATAAACAAAAAAATTAGGAAACTTTAGCTGTAGAATCAAGAAAAAGAACACACTATGATCAAATCGGTATTAAACATAAAAATCGGTTTAGTTTTGGCAAATTTATCTGGGAAAAGTACTTTGCATAAATTTGGGAAGTTTACAAGTCAAATTCTATACTGTTCGTCACATTGATTTTTAAGAGTAAAATTAACAAAAATAAAAGTTATATACAAACATATCATAATTTTTATAAAGTAGTATATGCTTTCAATTGGTTAATATTATATGTACATGAGTTAGTTTGAATAAATGAGATGCACATATAATTATTATTTATTATTATGAGGCTAATACATACATACATACATACATATGTATTCATTATCATGTTATTGCATAAAAATCATTTAAGTAAGTTTAGTATTTAACTGTCATATTGAAGCCCAAGCACTGGGGCATGAAATGATTTGAGCGTCAGCACGCTTTAGGGTATCTGCCAGCTGGGCACTCCCAACTAGATCAAACTTAGTAGTTTTCAATTCAAATATCAAAATTCGCACAAATTTTTCCTATTTACAATACACAAAAGTTTAAGCGAAAACTGAAAAGTGAGTAAATTTTTAAATTTGTTGTTGCCAAACACGGACTCGTTGGGGAACTCAAACATACAGGGTGTTGCATTATCTATGGCTTATCAGTAGTTGCCGGGCATATGTGCATGCAGTTAATATCAATGGGATTTTGTTTTGCGCTGCGAGGCGCTAATTAATTGCTAAATTGATAATTGCGTTTAAATTTAGTTTTCGGGCAGCTGCAGCAGCATCATTGTCATCATCATCGTCATTAGGTGCTGGCTGGCTACAGGTGTTATCAGCACGCAGGCGATATCAGAAACTTAATAAATCAATGTACAAAATATTAACGAATTATTCTTGCGTAGTCGTCGTCGCTAGTTGCGTTCGGCACGATCTTCTGAACTTTGTCGCCAGTGGCCAGTGGCAACTTGGAATCCGCACCTGGTCATCTCGACCCCCAGTTCGGCCAATGTTCTTTTTGGCAAATGTGCTCAAATCTCGCTGATAACAAGGGCAAACAAGAGTGTTGTGTATCGATGCTTAACGACTGTTTGCACTGATGGGCATGCCAATAAGTTGTTGCTCCCGCCACGAGAATAAACCAAAATTAAAACAAACAAAAAAACAATTTCTTTAAAATTGTCTCAAATAATTATTCACTCGTTTTTCACCTGTGGCTACGAATTGAGCCAAGTCTTTAACTTAATTTAGCATCAACTGCTTTTCCCTAATAAAAACTAGTGCGAAACTTAATGACTAACTGCTAACATTAAGTAATTTAAGTAATAATCTTTTTATAATTCAAATTGTAATAAATAAAATTTAACGTTTAGTTCTATGAAGAACTAAATAATATAGGATTGAATGTACATATTTTTAAACGCCCAGGAAAAATGTTGACTTTAAAAACAAAATGTTCTTCAAACAAAAAAATTAACTTATTACAGCTATATGCTATAATTGTTCAATATTGATAAGACCTTATCGTAGTGTAATTAGGATAGTGACATACTTTTATGTTTGGATAAATTAAGAACCAATCAAATTATTAATCAATAAAAACAAATAATTCGATAGATCGCTTCCATGGCAGTTAAATGATATAGCTGTATATATTATATATTTTTATACAGACTTTACAAAGTCGTATTAAGATAAGATTGCGTAGAAGCAGACGGATAGACAGAAAGGCAAATATATCTTTATCTTACGTCGAATGTTAAAGTTGATCAAATATAAATATGTACATATATAAATATGTGATATTTACTGCGTTACACATTTCCTGACATTATTAAATTAATCTGGTCTGACTTGTACACAAATACATGGGCAGAGTTTATAAAATGTTTAACGTTCGGTTTGTTTATCTAGCCGCAACTTTATAAATTGTGATTTCAACCGAACGGAACTGCATTATATCGAAAATTATAAAAATAAATTATAACTATTTGCGTAGCCACATAAAAAATCCATTTGGTTGTGCCATCAAATTCCAATGTGATTAGTTAGAGGCACTGATATCATAGTCATAGTCTAACAAAGCTCTCTTATCACAACAATTAAAAACAAGTCCCAGTACATGCCCCAATGGTGGCGTGTCTTCGTTTGATTTGTACACGATATCGAGATTCCATGACGCACAGTTCGAACATGCCGCTATTATTTCAGAAGCAATTAGCCGCAAGGGTGACGGGCGGGGGAACATTTTCACCAAACGCAAATCGACGGCGTTTAGTGGACCCGTTAATGATACTAGAGTGTAGCCGACTATCAATAGTTTGAGGTCTGGGCACATAATTAGCATTAGAACCGGTTTAAAGCTTTTTACATTGCACAAAACGGCCTTTGAAGAGCTGGGAAAATATATGTACGTAAATAAATAATGCAAAGTCAGCGTCAAGTGCCCCATTCGCTTAACAGCTCCGGCAAAAGCACAAAGCACAAAGCAAAAAGGGCGGCTGTGGGCGGGGCAGGGCCCAAGATGTGGAGGGGGGGGGGGGGGTTGGGTTTAAGTGCGCGGCAAAATGGAGGGGACGAGTGCTTTGTTGTTCTTGCAAAGAAATTTCGACACAAAAAGTTCAATGACAGAAATGCAATGGCAGCAAATCAGCCATATAAAAAAGACAACATACATGATTTAAACCACGTTACCATGTGCACATGTACAGTATATATATAATATGCATATGTATGTATATGTGTGAAGCACGTTTCTTTGCTGACTTACCTGTGCAGCTTGTAGATGAAGAGAACCAAAAATGATATGTAAATGAGCGCCACGAAGACGAGCGGCAGGAGGAATGTCACAATCAGCGGCGTTAGAAAGCGATAAAGCCATAATGAGTAGTCCAGATCGATGTAGGTGGCTGCATTCGAACATGTGAAAGAGATATGCATATAAATAAATAAATAAACTATTTGCTTCTTTTTTTAAGTTCACAAGCAGGAACCATTCTTTTTTCTTTACTCACTGCTTTTCTATAAGTCCATATTATATATTAGTTTTATTAAGTGGTTCTTTTTAAGTTCTGCAGATAAGTTCATGTTTAAGTACTCGTTTGAATAGAAACAGACAGACTTGACTATATAATAAATACACTTGTGATAGCAACAAAGAAGTCTTCTGCTTGATAAAGATCATGACATAGTTTAAATACCCTCTGCACAGGCAAAGAACAATCAAATGGAAAAGGTTGCCAATTATTTTCCATGCTTTATTGTGGAAATTTTTAAAAAACCCCCTTTTAAGTGTACACTTACTACGTTAAGAACTGTAATTATTGTGGGCCTGACTGTCAATCAAGCAGTTAGTCAGTTAGTCAACAATGTTTTATATATATATATATATATATATATGTGTAAGTTGAGGCCGGTAATACTTACACAACATACTTTGTGGGTTCTTGATGAAATTGGCCAGAAAGTCCATTTTGAGGTATTCTTGCGGCTGTTTATGGCTAAGGTTTCATGGATAAGGCTGCGTTCTCTTTTTGTTGCTGTTGTTGTTGTTGCTGCTGTTTCCGTTGATGTTTTTATTGTTGTTAGCCGACGTTTGCTGGCGTTGCAAATGTTGGCCTAATTTTCACTTAAAGCTTACTTTCTTTCTTTCTTTTGCGCTTTGCTTATTTGACTTGGAATCGGGTTCAGGTTCTTCTCACCGGCTGCGTTGTTGTCGCCGTTGCTTTTGCCCCTCAGTTGCTGTTTTGATTTTCGTTTGTTTGTTTCTTATGTTCGTTTTGTTATTACGACGGTTTGTGTGCTCATTTGTATGATGGCAACTCATTACTGCTGCTCGGTGGCAAAGGAAGGAGAGGAAGCGGCAGCATTCGCTAGGGTCCGTTAAGCATTTACATACATTTATTGAAATGAAATTCTCTCATTGTTATTGTTATATTGCGTTGTTTTTATTGTTGCCGTTGTTGTTGTTCTTGTACTTGGTGTTGTGCTGCTCGTCCGTCCGCTTGCTTTATAGACAACTGAGGCCGAGCAGCGTCTGCCACATTGTGTTTGGGTTGCGCGGTACCTTTCGTTAGCTCCTCTTTATGTTAATAATACTAGCTACTTAGCTCAAAACGGATTGCACGAGAGCTATTTGTTTTTATTGTAGAGCTTGAGAGCATATATCGCAGGCAACTATCGATAGCAAATGCAGCACGAACAGCTGGCAACGCCACTCAGCTGTGTGCTCACATTGATTAAGAGGTCTAAAGCTTGAGCAAAACGCAGATAAGTGTGACATCACAATTTCGATTTGTTGATTGCTTAAAATGTAAATAATATTAAAAAAAACTGGTTTTAATTATTTAAAACGTCATAAATGCAATATAAAATATTTATAAGACCAATATGATCATATGTTCCCGCAGGATATGCATATGTAATAGGTATTGTTTGTGTACAAAAAAATTACATATATATATAATTTTCTTCAACTTTACCTTTAAAATTTATATTTCTTTAAAGCGAAATTTTCAAAATTTCAAACACACGAAATTTTGTGGCTTTTTATAACCTGTGGCCCTATCAGTCGTGGGATGTTCACCAGCCGTTCATCGGTCTCGATACCAGTGCGAATATATCGATAATAATGCGATATCAACAAAACATGTTGCTCTGTCTTCTGTGTGCTGCACGTGTTTGGCATTTTACATTTTAAATAATTATAAACTTCTGTGCGTAGCACTCGCACTTATATCCTCTGACAATGGGTAAATTTCGCTCGAAATTGAAGCGCCATGGTAAAGGCAAGAACTGGTCCAAAGGCCAGTCGGCAGTGTCGAATCCCGAGCAAATGAAACATCGCCTAAAAGCCAAATCGCGATTCTTTCAGCCAAATTTGAATTTGGGTAAGTCAAAGACAATCAAAACCAATGTTGGAACTTTTTTAAAATCAATATGTTTTATGAAGCTGCATCTGGTTCAGCCAACGGCCTCACAATGGAAGCCGTGCACAAGCACGAACAGCGTCAGGCGTACAATGCGGAGACAACGACCGTTAACGACGTTGCCGGCAGTCTAATGTCCTTTACGCTGGACGACGATGATGGCATGTCGGGCACTGGCACTGGTCTGCAGCCAGGCACATTCAAGACCTTCCAGAGCTTTGCCTCCAACTATAGCAGCTGCAGCAACGTCAGCTTTAAGAAGCTGTTAACCGGGTTTCGCGCCTCATCCGATTTGCACAAGGAGATGTTGGCTATTTTAAGCGCACTAACTGAAATAATACGCGAACGCGGCGGTACCGAATCATCCACCGAATACTTTCTTCTGCTCATTAGCCAAATCGAGGCAGCCAGCGAGGAGCGTGACATCATTGCCGGCGTTGCACTCCTCTCAATGGGCATCAAGTCTGTCCCAGCTCCGGTGCTGCGCAAGCGCTTTGATCAAACGGCCGCCACGATACAACAGCTGCTGCAGCGCTTCATTGATTCCAACAGTCAATCCGTAATACGCTATGTAAGTATCGTAAATTCCTAATGTCTGCCATAAGGATGTCCTGAAAGTGCAAATGTTTTAAATTTAGAGATTCATAACATTTATTCATATACTATTTATTTACTTTTAGTTGATTGGCTGCTTGTCGGTGCTGCTGCGCGCCCAGGATTACGCAACGTGGACATACAGCTCAACGTTTCAGTACTTTGATGCGTTGCTAGCCTTCAGCATACACTCGAAGCCCAAAATACGGAAGGCAGCGCAGCACGCTGTGGTCTCCATCATACACGGCAGTTGCTTCATGCTGCCACCGACACCTGCTGTCGAGAGCGATGAGGAGGATAATAAGGATGAGCAGCAGAAGGCAGCTGCTGCGGCGGCTAAGGTCAAACATCATCCGGCCAGCGGTCGTGTTACCAAATTCTGTTTGGCGCAGTTTAAGCCGGAAGTGCTTGCAAATGCACAGACAACAGTGCTGCACACGCTCGCTCTGCTCAAGGACACGCTGCCCGGCTTTCGCACCGAGGACATACGCAACGTTTGCGAGCATCTGCTGTCCATAATGACCGCGGCCAATGTCCTGGTGCGTACCAACTGCTTCCAGGCATTGCACGCACTTTTCCTTACGCGCAGCGCCAATCTAAATGCCACGCTGTGCGCCAAGCTGCTGGCCGCCATACACGAGTATCGTCCGGATCGCAGCGATGTCCGACAAACGCTCGCCTGGATCACTGTGCTCAAGGAGGGCCATCTGCATTTGGCCACACTCGAACTGGACTTGTGCATGCAAGCGCTGCCGCGTCTCTTTGAGGTTTGCACCACCGATTTGTGGATGTCGGATCGCAGTGAGCTGGTGGTGGGCGTGTCCAATTGCATTAAGGAGCTGCTGCAGGACTGTGTGGCGCGTGCCTGTGCCACACAGGAGCTGGCAGATCAGTATCGCCATTCGGTGGCCAGAATAATTGGCGCCCTGCAAAAGGTGCTCAACGCACCCTTTGGCGAGATCTCCAAATATGTTATACTAATATTCTCCATTGTCTTCGAGGCCTGCGGCAAACACTTTGGGTAGGTTTTTATAATTCTATAATTTGTTTGTCTCGCTTTCTTAACTAACTGTACTTATCATTTTTTTTTTGATTTATTTTCCCAAATAGAGCCGAGCTGACGCCCTCGCTGGCAACCAT
Organism: Drosophila lacertosa; assembly: GCA_004143845.1. Lineage (NCBI taxonomy): Eukaryota > Metazoa > Arthropoda > Insecta > Diptera > Drosophilidae > Drosophila > Drosophila lacertosa. Next base: position 90,716 of record SCDZ01000419.1, on the reverse strand, counting down.
TGGCAAGCGCTATGAGAGCCAGGGCGCACTGCGCTTACAGATCGAGCACACGCTGATCAGCGCCATTAAATCGTTGGGTCCGGAGCTGGTGCTACGCGCAATACCGCTGAACGATGGCAGCGGCGGTGTTTGCATGGAGCGCTCGTGGCTATTGCCGCTGATGCGCGAGGGCGCCAACGGGGCGAGCCTGCAGTTCTTCAAGGAAAATATTTTGCCGCTGGCACTGAACAGTCTGGCCAATTGGCGTAAATTCACGGTGGACGAGAAAAACAAACCTAAGGCGCACATCTATGAGCTCTTGTGTTGCCAGCTATGGGGTCTCTTTCCCGGCTTCTGTCGGCAGCCACGTGATCCGGAGTACTTAAGCAAGCTGGCGCCCACGCTGGGCGAAGCTATGGAAAAGAATCCAGAGTTTCGTGCGCCCATCTACGATGGCCTCATCGAGCTACTCGACGAAGGCCAGAGTCCCGAATGCCATGCGGCCATTGGCCAGTATGCACGCAACTTTCTGCCGCGCCTCTTCAACATCTACATACAGAAGCCCAATGGCAGCTACGAGGCGGATCAGCGCAAGCGCGCACTCGACGTCATACGCTTGTATATTGCCCGTGCGCCCGCTGAGGTGCAGGCGCAGCTCTTCGAAAGCGCCCAAAATCTGCTGGCGGCCAGCGCACTGGCCAGCTTCGAGTACGATGCATACTTCGACATCAATGCTGCCATTGTGCGCGTGCAAAAGTGCCGCGGCATCGAGGCCTACTTCGAGAAGTACATGGCGCCCGTGCTGCGCAACGACAAGTCAAAGTTGGTGTCCCGTGACGAACAGAAAATGAAGAAGCAGCAGCGCAAAACTTATGAGTGAGTAAACATTTGCCAATATTCCCTAATATTTAAATATATACCTAAAATTAAATTGCCTTTCATTCACTTATAGGCTACTGCGTGAGCTGATGACCTCGGAACAGCCGTCGTGCCAGAAATTTACGCGCAAGAACTGCATTACGCTGCAGCAGATTCTTCTTGACGCCTTTACCACCACCTGCAGCGTGTGTCAGGCGTCGCGACTGCAGTGAGTAGTCAACATTTATTTATTAGATTATTGATTTTTTATTCAACATTCGCTGTAACTATCCATAGTTGTCTCAAATCGCTGCTGGATTGCCGCAGCAAGCTGACATACAACGATCAGCTGGTGATGAAGGCAATTCCGGAGGCGGTGCTCAATTACAAGGAGTTCTCGACGCGCAAGGAACAGGTGGCCGAGCAGCTAATCAAACTGATTGCCACCCTGTACCAGGAGGCAGACAAGATCAATGAGTTTGTGGACATTCTAACTGCTGGCTTCGCCGGCGACGAGTCGCTGGTCACCAACACAATTCTCGCGTTTCGCGCCGTGCTGCAGCAACAGGGTCAGCATCTAACGGTGAGCACCTTGGAGTTTGTGCTGCAACAGGTTTCGGTCTTTCTGGTTCAAAAGTCAAGGCATCAAGCCGAGGCAGCCGTCGCCTTTCTCATCACATTCATCAAGGTGATGCCCATACCGCTGGTGGCCAACCATTTGGAGACGATTGTAAGTGCATCCCAGCTACATTTTTGCTTTGGCAATGTTTTACTCTAGCGACTGATCTTTTACAGATGCGTTCCCTTTCGGCCATGACAAAGGACACAAAGCGTTACTGCCGCATTCAGATTGGTTACTTCCTCAAGAAGCTGTGCAAGCGTTTCACCACCGAGGAGCTGGCACGCTTCGTGCCTGGCGATGATGAAGTTACCCATCGCCGGCTCAAAAAGATACGCAAGCAAATGCGTCGTGATACACGCAAAAAGCAGAACGAGGAGGCACAGGCCGAGAGCTCCGACGAGGAGCTCGGTGGTGATCTGGAGCAAAAGACCTATACGTGAGTATAATTTTTAATCCTGCAACTGGGTCAACTTAATCAAAAACTGTAATCTCTAATTGCAGCATCGACGACATTTTGGCCGATTCGGATTCAGATTTGCCGGAGGATATGGATATGGAGGAGGGCGGCGCTGCTGCCAAGAGCCGCACCTCCAAGTCAAAGTCCAAGTCCAAACAGGCACGCAGCACGTACATACGCGAGGACGCCGAAGAAATTGTCGATCTGGCTGATCTCAAGTCAATTGGCAATGTTTTGAGTAAGTTCACTTTTCAGCACCAACTCTCTTCAGTCTCTAATACAACTCTATTTTCGCGCAGCAAGTGGCTCTGCTGCTGCAGCTGCTGCCGCTCCCAGCAAACAGTCCAAGGCCAAGGCACAGCTGACCAACGGTGGCTTCAAGACCGCCGACGATGGTCGCCTCATCATTAGCGACAAGGCGCTGCGCGGACAGGGCAAGAGTGGTGATGATATCGTTGATGGCTCGGAGAGCGACGATTCCTCAGCCGATAGCGGCGTTGAGCCAGCCAGTGGCAATCCCAAGCGCGGCATGGAGGAGGACTCCAGTGATGAGGAGGAAGTGCAGCAGGCATCCCACGTCAAACGCAAGCGAAATGCCAGCGATGCACTAAGCATGCGCTCTGGCAAGACCAGCGCCAGCACACGCAAGGGCATACATCGTTCGATCGGCGCTGCTGGTGGTGATGCCATGTCCGTCAAGTCCGGTGGAGCGCCTAGCAAGGCGGCTGGCAGCGAGTACGGCAGCAAAAGAGCCAAGGGCGATATGAAACAGCGTGGCAAACTTGATCCTTATGCATACATACCGCTGACAAGGAATACGCTCAACAAACGGTAAGCCAGCTAAAATTTGAACTTAATAAGTTTCTTATATATTTGAATAAATTACAGCAAACGCGCCATGAACTCGCGCAAGTTCAAGAGCGCTGTGCGTGGTGCTGGCGCGGAAAGTGGAGAAACACCAAGGGGAGGAGGGACGCGCGGCGGCGGCGGCAAACGCGGACGTGTGAGCAAAAGCTACAAGTAGGCGGCAATCAACGCGGATCATAAAGATTACTTGAATAATTTGTATAATTGCTGTTATTTTGCTTAACTATATATAAACTTATATGAATGTATACAAAAGCACAGCGTTAGTTGGGTATGCTGAGCTTGTTGCTTACCTGAAGCGTCTGAAACATAATATAAAAATATATTATCACATAAATTATATACAAATGTTTTTTTTTATAAATTTATATTCCCGTTCATAGAAATTCACAAAAAAGAGTTTTTTTATTATATATTTTAATGAGCGAAAATATGCGCCGAGTTTACATTTATAAGTTTTTAGTAGACATCAAATGCTAATATAATTTTAAGTAAATACTGCGATTAACATTTATGATTTTATGAAGCACATTTAGATCAGTTATTGGATTTGATTATTTGATATAATAAGCTCGCTACTATATAGTTCTTTTTTTTTTATTTCTATTTAATTCCAATTAAATGCGCTGACAGAAAAAAAATAAAAAATAATGCACAATCAAAAATTATTCCTATGACAGCTATATTGTATAAACAGAGATAATTTGGGTTTATGGGCAGTCTTCTCAAAAAAATATGAAAAACTTATAACGGCCAAAGTCCAACTAAATTTAAATAATCTAGTTTTGCCTTAAAGGCATTGTTGTTTAACTAAATGTCTCTCGGCAGGTTTATATCTTATATATTTAACGCCGCCGACGACAGCGAGTTAAAGATATTGTTTTATTATTCGGTACACGTACCTTGGGCATGTTTGTTTGTATATGTTTATATGACTTGGAGTGTTACTTTATAAAATTCTACAAATAAAATTAAAGTACTTGTATATGACACATACAAATGTACTGCTTAGAGTATATATATTCAAAATACTGTTTAGCCTTTGTGCCGTAAACCTGATATGGTATACAATCGTATCGTCTATAGTTGTCCCACACAGTTGCATATAGTTAGCTAACTTGTAATTTGTCCGATTTCAATAAGTTTCCATTATTTGAATATTTTTGTTAAATAATTAATATTGGCGCTTTATGCAAGTTCCTTTTACATATATGAGTTAATTTCGTTTTTTGCTTTGATTATTTGTTTAGTCTTGAGATATATGTACGTGTAAATAGGTAAATGCACTTAAATGCTTTCAAATTGTTTTATAATATGTGTATGCTCCCACTCGCCGCTGGGATCCAAGCCCTTCATGGTCTCCTCAATAAAATGCATCTTATTGTTCGCATCGATTAGAATGAGCGAATGTGTACGGCTGCCATAGCCGTGCTCCGAAATATGAACGTTGACGGCGCTGAGGCCCTCGCCCCAGCTGGGGGCACGTCGCTTCAGCTCGGCATCTGGCCAGAACTTGTGTTTGTTCTTGAGCAGCTGCAGCAGCTCTGCGCTCAGTGAGTTCACATCCGAGTGGCCAAACTCGCCTACAATCTGATCGAAGTGCGATTGCCCATACTCAACCTTTTTGAATGGAGTGTCGGGCAAACTGTTGCCAAAGCCATAGCATTTGCCCTGCTCGAATGGCATCAAAGTGGGCGGCACATTGCTCAAAAGTTTCACCTGTGCCACCTGCGAGGAACCACTATAAAATAGAACATAAGTTAGAAGTATTTAAAGATTTAGACGTTTTTGCGTTCAGTGCTAACCCAATCTCAATGGAGATAAAATTAAATGCACTGTACTTGGTGCATTCGGCCAGCAGACGCTGATTGTAGTTAATAATGTTGTGCTCTTCGTCCGATTGACGCACAAAGTCCGCCACGATCATGCCGCGTCCTAATAAGAAATGTTCGTTATTTGATTGGCGCTGTTTGTTCTGTTGGGTGCTTTGGCAGCTGTTCTTGGTATTGTTATGCGGTTGCAAAATGTTTTTGTGCGCTTCGAAACAAAGAAATCGATGGTTGTTATCAGTAATGAGCGGAGGGAAGAAAGGAAGATGCGGATGGAAAGTGGAATATGGATAAATAGGTCAACGGTGTCACTTCAATTGGCTGTCTGTGTTTGTGAGTATGTGTGCGTGCGTGTGTTTTAGTTGCGTTTACCGACTGCATTGCGTGGCGTTGGCTCGCCAGTCAGATTGAGGAGAGCGCCTACTTTAAAGATGCCCTTCTCGCTGCCAATGGCCAGCCAGGTGCCGCCCTCGCGTCCCGGCTCCAGGTCAATGCCTGCACATTTTCAATGTTTGAGTGAATATTTACAAATTATTATTCTCATTGTTCCAACACTCACCGCCATAAACATTCTCCGAATTCGCCCACTTGGACGCTGTTTTTGTGTCGCGAGCGAAGAACTCGTCGCGATTGGAGGCCAATATAAGTTTGTAGCCATTGGCGGTGGGCTGAGAATTGGTGTAAAAGAATATGACACACATGTTCGGCACTATCAATATGACTAGCTTCTGTTTTGTAAAATTAATGCTTGCAGTCTCAGCGTCGAAAACGGTTTAAGTCAGTCTCTTTGTTAATTTGTTTATCAGGAAATTATCGCTGAGTCGAATAATCTTATCCGCTGTGAACGCTCCCCTGTTGTGATTGCGATTGGACGAACAAATATAGTGATGTGACCGAACAAGTGTCAGGCGACATCATACTTAGCAATTTAGTCAATAAATATGTATTGGATTGTATAATTTAAATACACACTTGCCTATTTTTTTGTTTTTGAAATTTGCATTTGCCAGCTGGTAATGTTGCCAACTGGTAAGTTTTTTTTTATCGGCTTTGTTAAGACAAATCGATAATTTGATTGTTGCCCGGCCCTGGCACATGGAGCTCTATCAGCGATCTGGCAACACTGTTCAACCAGTTGAATGCAAAAGGGCTCAGCGTCGTATTAAATATTTTGTTTTTTTTTTAAGTGCAAAACGCGTTTTAATTAAGTTAAACGTATAGGGCAAGTTAAGTGCATGCCAGGGAGCGCAGTGTAAGCATAAAATGTATGAGCCGCTAGCCAGATTAAAGAGTTATCTAAACAATTTAAAGGCAGACACAATTAATACTTGCACACACACAAACACATACGCGCAACGCGTGCATAAACATATGAGCAAAGCATAGGAAAAACCAAAGCAACAATAATAATACTAACAAAAACAACAACGACAACAAGAAAGTGTGTAAAATAGTGAACAATTAAATATAATTGATAAATACAAAACGAAACCAACAAAATATACGATAAATAAGCGCATAAGCAAAAGGAGGCATCAAACGAAACGCAAACAAAATACGAACCAGGCGAGATTTCGTTTTTGTCGTTGTCGTCGTCTTCGTCTTCGTCCCTGCGTCAGTTGCCGCCAAAGAGAGAGGAAAAGAGAGAAAAAATTGTTACTAAAAATAGCAACAAATAGACAAAACCCCGCTGCCGCTGACGTTGGCGTTGTTCGGACTTTGGGCCTTGCCTCCTACAAGTTTAGCCAAGTGTTGGTTAGTTACCGCTAGCCTGTTGGCCGAAGCAGCAGCCAAAAACATAACCGACGTACGGACAACCGTATTAAAGCCAACTTATAAACAAACAAACTACCAACTAAAAAGTGCAATTGTAAATTTATTTTTTGTTTGTTTTGGTTTCGGACAAATAACAGTAACAAGTGCAACAACAAGCGAAAAAAAAAAACGGTTCAAGCACACAATGCTTTTGAAATTTACAAAAACCAGCGGAGCCGGCGGCGCGGGTTCGGGCGCCAGTTCATCGATGCAGGCGACCACAACGTACGCGGTGCGCGGCGGCGGAACAGGTTTGTTGCTTTTTGATTTCATTTGATTTGATTTGACTTAAATGCCCTGTGCCCAAAATGGGTATATTGGTTTAAACAGGCAGTAGGCGTTGATTAAGCCGTATCTGTCGTACTTTTTGCCGCTATGTGTGCTTATACAAATATATCTCTCACAATTATTTCTATTTCTTAAAAAACTCGACATTTTTTTGGCTAAAGTCCGCTGATTTATTTTGAGCTCTTTTTCATAGTTATATATCTGATTGAGTGAATTAGAAAAAGTGCACCTGTTGAGTAGAAAAATGATTGACTTGGTGCTTTGTACAGGGCATTGCTTAGTCGGATATTATCAAGTAGAGCATTCTTACTGGTTTGGATTTTATTTATATTTTCTGTGTTGTTTCTACATTTTGGCTTTTGCCTTCTCTTCGCTTTTACCTGTACCTTAAAGCACAAACAAATTGAGACATACATACATACATACATACATACATACATATGTTTTTATATGCGTACATTTGAGAAACTTAGATAAATGCCTTGATTTTGATAACGACATACAAAAACACAAAACAAAAAAAACAACAAGGAAAACAACACTAATAAAACAAAATAATAACAATAAACAAGAGCGACAAGAGCAGCCACTTTCAGCGTCTTGTTTGATTGACTGATTGACTCCACACGTCTCTTTCCTTTTCAATGTTAGCGCCCCCGAAAAAAAGCCCCACAACATCCCCTTCCCTTCCCCCGTCTAACATTGAGGCGCACGTGTGTACAGTGTACACAATTCAAAGCATCAGCAGAATTGCACAGTGGTTTAAAATCGACAAAAAGATAGAAAAAAGTTTTAAATACCCGTTAATTTGAAACGCCAGCATCTTTCAATTTTAATTTTGTTGAGGAGAATTATTAAGTATAACAATTGTTATCATCTAAATTCTCTTAGTTATAAACAACTTAAACTACTATTTAACTTAGAGCTTTTCATTACAAATTAAAGCAAAGCTTCCTTAAAATATTTTAATAAAAGCTCATCAATTTCCAATTAATTTGAAAAGTGCGTTCAAACATAAAAATCACTAAAATTGATAAATTAAGTGGAAAATGATCTCCCACTGTGCAACGCTGGCAGCGATGTCGACTCGTTGACTATACTAAGTATGTTTGTATCTTTATACATACATATCTTTCTTTATATATATATATATATATATATATATATATATATATTATAGTGTATATATATATGTCAATAATTCTGGGTCTGGGTAAGCTACGCAAACAAGCTTTTGCGTAGGCCACTCGGCACACGTGGCAAACACAAGAACAACAGCAATAACTATTCAATTATGCGCACAAGAACTCGACCTTTACATACCCTATGTTAAATACATTTAAATAAGCAAATAGTCTATGAAAGTAATCTTAAAAAAATTAACTAGATTTATGCTTTTGATTTTATATATAACATGCACATCTTGATAAGATTTTCTCTTTACTTTCAAAATTCGTTGAATCAATACGCTTGGGTTTTTAGTAAAAATTTCTAATTCTTTCTTTAGTTTCCTTTATGATAAAAAATAAAAAAAAAATTTATTTTTAATTATTATAAAACCCAATCAATTTAATTATAGGCAAACAATCTTAAAGGTATTAAAATATACTTAGCAGGGAACTGCAATATTTTAAAAACCTAATTAGCTTCTCATTCCTTTTATTTAAACTAAGATTTGAGCCAATCCTAAGATGATCGATATGGAAAGACAGGTCCATGGACCGAACAAAGGACGAAACTTTGATTCAAACCGTGAACTAAACTAAAGGCAATTATAAGGGTTTTCTTTTTCATGAAACCTGCTTTATATAGGGTATATCTTGGGCCGGTGGCATGAATATTGTAAGACACTTGTCTGCGTATTGATTAGAAAGCATAATGGCTCATAAGGATCCTTTGGTCCTGCCACTTTTCGATGACTGTCGATTTAAGGGTGTTTGTTGATGTTGCTGTTGTTGTTATTATTGTTTGTGTGCTTTGTACTCGATTACCGTTATGTGAGCGTCTCTGTCTGTCGATATTCCGCTCTTGGGCGCCGTTCGCTTGTTTGCTAATGTTCATTTAATAGAATTTAATAGTGTCTACAAGGTCGTGCCAGGAAGTGGCCACCTGCTGTGCCGCCCACGAGCCGTGCCGTAGCAACAGCCATCTAATGCGAGGCACCTAAGCCCCCTAAACACCCCTCTCCATCCCCTTCTTTCCCTTTCGACAGGCAGTTTTAAGCTTGGGGGAGTGTCTAATCCACTTGAGTTTCTGCCATGGTTATTCGCAATCCCATGGAATTAGAGTCTTGGCCTTCGACTTACGTTTCCAATTTTAATGATTTTCCTTCAAGGAAAATTTGCTGAAACTTTTTAATAATTAAGCTACTTGCAGTAAACCAACCAAAGGAGGGGCAGATTTTAAATGGAAATTTTACTATTCATTCAACAATTGGACGTTAGTTGCATGCAAGTTAAGTAAATTTGCCACTCATTCGATGTTTCTTTTTTCTTAGAAAATTTGTTACTGTTTCTTTTTACTGTCATGAATATTAAGTGGAATAAATAATATAGTCTGTATGCAAGTTGAGTCAAAAGTTACATGTTGAGTGAAAAGCTAAGTTATTTAAGTGTACAAGGATTCTTTTTTGGCAAATATATATTTTACTTCTTTTAGTATTTTTATGCACTAAAAAGCAAGAATTTAATGTAGTTGTGATATATCAGTTTTCTGATTGCTGATGATCTCAAATGATTAGTATTGAGTATTGGACAGTTGATCATGCCCGTCTACATAGTTATTACTTGTTTTTTTCCCAACACAATATACGGCATTACAACACTGATACCCTGTAAACAACTGCCCACATGCAAAATGCATATTGGAAACTCTTTCTCAGTTCTCGTCACATGTTGTTCGGGGATTTTTGTGGCCTGCTTTTTACTTGTATAACTTCTGGATCTCTAGTGGCATTATTCATTATGGAAGCCATACAAACTGGCTAACAATTCCACAATATTTCTACTAGGGTACACTTCAAAGTAATTCCCTCTCTATTCCTTTGTAATACCCAGACTCAAACTCAAATTCGCTCTTCCTCTCTCTCTCCCTCTCATCTTCACATTTTTTTTACTGTGTCTCTGTCTCGCTCTTTATGGGTAATTGCCAGCCAAGTCTCGTGACTTGACTTAGTCAGCAGCCGACGACGACGACGACGACGACATGTTAGCCTCGTCAGTCTGTCATCTGGCCAACAGTCAACAGCCCGCCCCCTCTTTGACTAAATTAAATGCAATTTTCTGCTCACTAGATTAGTTAATGATCGAGGGGCGTTGTCGCAACTTTTGTTGTGCTTTTTTGCGTATATTGGTATGCAAAGCATCGGGCTATATAAATAAAGTGTACACAAGTTAAAAGCATTGCCGATTGCGGTCTACTCTTTCCTGTTTTTCCATTCTAGTCTCTAACTATACTAGTTTTTTTTGAACAAATGCAATCAAAACAACGTTCACAATGTACAAAATTAATATACTTTTTTTATAAATAATATACTAGCGATTAGAAGATCTTAAGCTTTAATTAACATAATTTTATTAGAAAAGTTATATAGAAAACATCGTCAATTTAGAGCCATCCACAGGGCATTTCCTAGCCGACCATACTTGCTTATTACCGTTGATAACAGGGTATAAAATTCTCAAGTTGACTTACCAATTTAATTGTATATTATGAAATTGAATTTTTGAGACTTCCCTTTTAATATACTCATTCAAAATGGTTTATGAAGGGTATAATGGATTAACACAAGTGTATGTAACAGACTGTATTAACATATACATATATTATATATATACATATATATTATTAACCAGCTTCAATAGCTGCGTCGTTTAGGCGATCGAAAACTAAGAGAGCTTGTAATTATATAAATTTTCGTTAAGCGTAAATATATTAATATTAGTTCACTTTTGTAATACTTTCACCTGGAAACTGGAAAGTCTTGCGGAATTTAAGAACTAAAACTTTATTAAAAATTGTATTCGAGTGTTTCTTTTTAATTTTTTTTGTGAATTTATGAATTGGAACAGGGCATCTTCTAGTCGTGCAAAGAACCATGTACGATTTATGTATGTACATATACATATGTATGTGCATGTTTTTATCGGCAGTTGAGTTTTTTGGCGAGCCCACCTCAATTAAATTGTTGTTGTGACGTTCAGAGCTTAGCGAGTTCTCGACATGAAAGCCGCCAATGCATCATTAGATACATATATTTGTAATCCTCTCCGTGTTGTTATTCTCATTGTTGTTGTTTCTGCTGTATTTGCTATTTTCCTCCTCAGAGTTAGCGTCAAAACAAAATGATTAGTGCTTATTGTTGTTTTTGTTATTGTTTTTAGTTTCTGCTTTTGGGTTTTACCCAGTGATCGCTTTTAATGAATTAAATACTCTTTTTTGCTTGCCATTTTACTTGTATTAAAACGCAGTCATTTTTTTTTTGCTCGCTTAATGACCTGCTCGCTGACATGTCTTGTGTTTCGCATGCGGTAGGAAAAAAATACCTCATAGCTTATAACTTTTTGTACAAATTAAATAAGGGCTTAAGATAGTCGGTGTTATTTTTTGTGTCATTTCGAAGTGTTATTTGTTTTCGTTCAGTTTACTTAATACAATCAAATTAACTGGGCTGAAATGTATTTTAAGTTGTTAAAGAAGGCAAATAAACAGAAACAATAAAATGCAATCAAAATCTTAATGGCAAACACATAAAGCGAATTTAGTGTGGCCGTAGTCTTATATATATATATATATATTCGCCATAAAATGACTCAAGATCAGCTTAAGCGAAATGTAGGACAAAGTTTAAAGTTATTGCGAGTCCCAAGCTGAACAAAAAATGTTCAGCACGGATGGCTCGAGCAAAAGAAATCCAGTAAATAACTTAATATTCAACGGGACAGGCTACTTACCAATTAAATGCAGTACCCTTTAATTATAAAGTATTGCTTTCGACTCAACTGCTAGTTAATTCTCAATGAATGTCTGGCCCAATTCGCTTAATGAGTGTGAATGAAAATCGGCATGTTGCAATTCCTGAACCAATTTATTTTACGGCCGATCGATTCGATTTGATTCGAAGTATTATCAACTTGTTACCTGTGAACAAATATCTAATAAAGATATAATTATTTTATACAGCTGCATACGTCATTCAATATCTTGTATACATATAAATATATATATATAAAGTACTTTTCCATTTGCCTAAACAACATTTACTTATTTCCTTTAAAAGAGATTGGTTTCTCGATATTACTTGAAACACATTATTGAACACTTTTTTTACTATCAACGATCTGGGTGTAGGACAGTTACAAATTCTAGCTAATATATATATTATTTGAACAAAATTGAAGTATGTTAAGTTAAGTTTAAAATTGCCAGTCAGATAAATAAAAAAAAATGGGAATTTTCTTCATATGAAGTTTAAGAAAATTAGTTTTGAAGTCATATGCTTAAAATAGACTGCATTAACTAACAAATTTACTGTACATTTTTATTTGTTTTAAATGCACTATTTTTGTGTAAAGTACAGCTTAGAAGCAATCAATAAAACTAAAAATTCCTTAACTACAAATAATATTGCTCCGTATTTAGCTATAATGTAAGTTAGAACAAAACTAGTTTAATAATTACATATGCTATATTCGATATACGATAGTGCCTGAATGCTAGATACCCTGTACATTACGTCGTTGTTGTCGAGCTTTATTTTTCAGTTGGGGATGTATTCAAATGTTTGACTACTTCTGATCTAAAAATCTATATAAAGGGAAAAAGTTATAGGCATTGATCAACAAAGAAATTTTGTAAATTAAAATGGTTCGCTTTTATTTCAATCATACCCTATTTTAATTGATGCTTGGATTGTCCTTACATAAAGCCCATTTGAGAGCACTACTCGCCAATTTAAAATCACGTTCATTTGATGGCTATATCATTGCATGATCGTACACAGATAATGCCGTCTGATGTGTTTGTTGTAATTTCACATGAGCATTAGGTTGGATTACATTGCCCCGACTATTATATACCATAGTTGAGAGGAACAACAAATGTCTAAGGTCAAAACGCAACGCTGGAAAATGTTTCTTGGAAATCGATCTCCGTCAGACGACGTTGAGCTTTTCCCTTGTTCCCTGCCCTGTATCTTATTGTCTATTACAAAAGCCAATTGGCTGTTATTGTCTGGGTGGAGCGATCGGGTTTGGGTGCTCCGGAAATGCCGATATCAAATCACTTCAGCTAGAACAGTGTGTATAATACAAGCAACGACGTCATCTGCCGATCGTTGCAAGTTTGTGACTCCCCTTGTAGCCGGTTTTCATTGCGACAGACTGCAAGTGTAATCATATCAAATTATAGGGTATAAGAACCAACTATTTGTCAAATTTTTCCCTGCACAAATTGCATATGTTTAGTGTTATTTGATAACCAAAGCAGAATTTAAACAAAACAAACCACTTTAATCCATAAAAAAATTCTTTGTAGAATAACTCAAAAATAATTATTTGTAAAATCTTGCAACTAACCCAACTATTATTACTATTATTATTTTATTTTATGCATATGCTTTATTTTTAATTTTTAAAAAAATGAAACATAACTTTTGAGTATTTTGACAGTTTACGGTTATTGTGAACACTTCAGCGGAAGTTGTAAACGTTGTGACGTCAATTGGTGCCAATCGACACAGCGATGTTAATTTTCTACAAAATTCACAAATTGATTAATCAAAACATAAAAAAAAATTAGCTTTGGCTGCCAACTTAAAGTTGTTAACTTTGCCAAATTAAGGTTATTTGTTGCTGCTCACGTCTGTATACCAAAAGATACCCTGTATTTGCTTTGTCTGTCGAAGCTCAACTTGGTTTTTCTTACTTAAATTTATGTGGGAATTTGTTTTTCCCCGCTCTACTTATTTTGTTTAATAATATAATTTAAAATCTTTTGTTATCTTGTTCGTATTTGTTTAGATTTACAATAAATAAACTCAAATATTTTTTGCTTGCCATTTTCTATTTAAATTGTGCCTATGATAAATTAAGGATTTTTTAACTTAACCTCTACAGTTGTTATTTTCTCGGCTCATTAATATCGACTAAACATTACATTATATAAAACTACATTATTATAATATGTACAAACAACAAATATTTAAGGGCTCGACCGCAAATCAATAAATAAAGAAAAAATGTTATTGTTGTTGTTTTTAGGTAACCTTGAACTCGTGTCGGGTTCGACTGTCTGTCTCGTAAATGCAGACGACAAACAAATTGATAACCAACAGCAACAAAATGATCGGCATAAACAAAAAGGTTCGCCTTCTGTTGTTGTTGTTGTTGTTTTTTTTGTCTACAACAACTTTTTTGTAATGCGTACATAAATTATCTTGAACATCGTACAATTTGTTGCCTTTTAATGATTGTCGTTGGCCAAAGTGTGCAGACGCCAGGGTATTACAAGCCCTGTCACGAATGGAGGTCCTTGAACTTGTCGTAAAAAAAAAACAAAAATTTCCCACTTTTTCGTAATTATTTTGTTCACTTTGCAAGTTCTTATTTTGAAATACGCTTTTATTTGTACTTATTTGAAACTAGAGAATTGAATAGAGAAAGATGAAAAGAAATAATAATGTTATAAGTTTTTGTTAGATTTTCAATCAATTTTGCTTTAAGCTAATATTAATATTGTCGGACATAAAAATACGCAAAGTTTGGGGCATAATCAATTTGCTGTTTTGGACAAGTAACGAACCCAAAAAAAAAAACAAAAAAAAAAACAGACGGCTACGCGTCGTTTGGGCCCAGCCCTCGGCAAATAGCCAAATCATGCCCTCCCAACCTCCACCCTCCAGGCGCAGGGCAGGTGTTCAAGGGGTTGTAGGGGGCTGTGGGGGGGAAAAGAAATTACGGCAATTATAACGAGCCGGCGAACCGAGCACCGTTGTCAACCGGGCGCTCACTCTCTATCACTTAGAGGCTATCTGACAAAAGCTTACGGCCTGTCATTTAGATATATTCGCTGAATTTTGTTTTCTTTATACCCTTAACCCAGTGGAAATGGGTATAATGCGTTGGGTCAAGATTTGGGAAACTTTTGAAGCTGCAGACTCGAACATTCCCTTTCCTTTTCCATAGTACAAATGTTAAAAAAAACGCAAAAATTGGCTAAGGATGTTGACCATTGAGATACTTTGTTTTTTTCAGTATCTATATGCCTGTTGAGTACAGGGTATATTACAGCTAGGCATACCCTATCTCACATATCCTGAATTAATGGCTATTGAAGAAATTGAGATTCAAATTTAATGAAAGATATTTTAGTTATTTCCAATGAATTTCTTCTTCACTCCAGAATATCTTTAAGTCGCGCAGTCTTTGCTAAACTGCTGTTATTTTATTTCTGTTTGTTTTTTATAGAGCCAAACACCAAAAAAATATGCTCACGTGACGTGCAATATGGATGTGTTTGTTTGTGTGTGTTGTTGTTGTTGTGGGTGTGTTTAGGCTTTCAACACCTCGGTACAACTGAATAATATATATGTATATAATACTTTTATGTATGTACATTTTATTTATTGTTCTGTTTTATTAATTGAAAATATTAAAAACAAGCCCCGCCCCACTCCCACACATAGATACATAGTTTAGCGTTTTAGTTTTCATTAAGAGAGTTTTATTTTTTGTAGCTTTTCCGCTTGCGACGTGAGTGAGAAGCATAAATAAATAAATAAATTGCTTTTAATTGATGTTTTTTTTTTTTGATTTAGTTGTCGTGTGCATTTCAATATGATTTAATTGGACTGATTGACAGCGCGTTTTCGTTTCATAATGATCATTAATCTGCACACATACAATATTTTACGGTGTCTTCGGTTTTCAACGTTTGTTTTGCTTTTTGGCACCTGCGATGACTCAACCCCCAGAAATGTCACAGAAAAATGTGCTAAGTAACTTTTAATGGGCATATAATTTGTTGGCAAATACGAAAAAAGTCTGGGCAATAGCAATCAAATCGCAATCTTTGCTACGATCCTCTCTCTTTCTCTTTGTGTTTCTCTTTCATACTCTCGCTGGCTCTCTCTCTCTCTCTCTCTCTCTTTTTCTTCTGCCTTAACAGCATCTTTCTGCGTCGTCGATTTCTTATATTTGTTTACAATTCAATACACACACACACTTTTTTCATGCGCAAGCGCCACAAAAATATTAATAATAACAAAGGCAAATGGCAATAATAACGAAAGAAAAAAAAAAACGCTTCGCACGCAAAAATCGCTCTCAAGGTTGCTCTGAACTTTTTTTTTGCTATTGCTGTTGTTGTTAATTTTCATTTAGTTAGACGCTTAGGTTCGTATTCATAATATGCTATACATACCTTATGTATTTGCTAAAACGAATTGTGTACAATTAGAATTATTTAGCTATTGAGTATTTGAAAAGCTGACAAGACTTTTATAGTTATAGAAAGTTGAGCACAATTTATATAAAAAATAAGTTTCTTGGTTAAATATATTTGTATAAGTTTCGAGTTTGAAAAAAATTAAATAACTAATTCAAAAACAAGACAAGAAAATATTATTTAAAGAATTGAGAATTCTCGATCGATTAATTTGTCGAATGAAAATAAACCAGCTAAAAACATTAATTTTTTTCAGTATAAAAAGTTTCTTTGAGAAGATCTTTTTTATACTTCAACTTTGTTGTATTTAAAGTTGAAATGAATGGGTATCTGTTAGTCGAGCAGCTTCAATTCAGACAATTCCTTTTTTTTTTGCAATCAATTGTGATTTGCTGCTGGGTTGGATATCATTCATTTCGATTGACTGACTGATTGATATCAATTCGAGTCTGGCTCAAAGTGCAGTCGTCACAAATGTTTGCACTTGGCCGCTTCTCCTGAGAAAGCTGAACAAATACACAACGTGAACTACGAAAGAGCTGCTCCGAAAAACGAAAGAAACAACAAAGGCAACGCACGAGCCTCTCACGTGACACAACAACAATTATTATATATTATATATAATAATAATAACAATAACAATAAGCTATTCGGGGCTGTCCAAAAACTTATTTCTGTTGTCTTTGGCACATTTCTGCGAGTCGCGCGCAGCATTTGCCAGTTGGATTCCGATTTGCAATCTACGTCATAGTTATAGTTAACACATCCCATCCCATTCTAATTCCCATTCCCATTCCCATCGCATCACACTTTTGTTTCGTGATGAGATCTGATTTCGGCCCGAGCGATTCTTCGCTCAACAAAAGTAAACAAAATCTTATCAGCAGCGGCGGCTGACGACAAATTCGCTGTTTTGTCGTCGTCGTCGTCGTCGTCGCAGGCCAACTGGCTCACGGCTCACGCCCAACTCATAAAGATACGGATACACTAAACATATTTACATATAAATCTACATACGCACATACACACACACACACACGCACGCACATACACACAATTGAGGTTTGTCTCGTTCGCTGTTCGTTCACCAGCGAATTTCACAATATATCGCGAAATTTGAACACTGCCCAAAAAATACATATGTACATACATACAACATATACATACATATATGTATATATGTATGTATCTATATACATGTACATGCATATAGTATCAGAGTCTTGTATAGACTAACAACTACTTTTTATTCTATTAAATAAAATATACTCTAAATAATGTTACATTTTCAATTGAATGTTTAATTCTGATCTATTTAAAAGCACTTACTTTTCAGATTATCGTATAAAAAACAAAAATAAATAATTCCCACTCCGAAATATTTTTAAGCACATGCTGCTGAAATTAATTTTGTTTAGTTTGAATGAAACTAAAATGAAAAAATGTTTTTAAACAAAACGACCAAAACACAATCAAAATCGAAATTAATCAAAACTTAGCAAATTTCTGAGGAAAAAACAATTAAGTTATTTCCTAAAGGGTTAGAAATTTAGTGGAAAAAAAATTAGAACTAATTTGAGATATTTTAAATGTTTACTCAATTTTTATGTCGCGTGTCTTTTAGAATTTTGTTATTGTTTTTATATAAAAAAATTACATTTTGCTAAATGCTGTTTTATTGAAAAGTTTGCTTCGCATTTTACTTTACTTTATTTATGTATATAAAAACATGACTTTTTCCATATCATTTGATAAATGTAAAGGTAACAAATAATGTTTATGTTTATAATCTCCTTTAATATCAATAGATAATTTGTATTTAAAACAAATATAACCAATTAAAGTCAAGACTTGCATAAATAACATAAAAAAAAAACCATTAAATTCAAAGAAACCACTTTGATTAGGAAAGAAAGTCTGCATTAAAACTATTATTTAATTGAAGTCTTTTGGGAATTGTTAAATGTTAAACGTTGACAAATTCTGCTTAAAGCGAATATTAAACAATTAACAGAGATTAACTGATAAGTTTCGCTCACTTATTTTATTTACATGTACTCGTTATTACGAATTGTTCAGAGATTTCTTGTTCCAGGTTCGGCGCACGCCAAATCTTACACGTGTCATTTTCAATGCCACAGAAAAATACTGTTTACACACAACAAATGAGAGAGAATGAGAGAGAGAGAAACAAAGAGAGAGCGAGACTTATGCAAACACGAAATTGGCCTCAAGGCGGACAGCATAATAATAATCTACATGTATTGATAAAAGCAAATTATTTATAAAAACTACAACGAGAATTCGGCAAGCCAAAGTAGTTAAAACCGGTACCAAAAAATTTCATTTGACTTACCCTAGAAAATCAACGATTAGTTGTTGTTTACATTTTTATAGTCTTTGTGTGGCATATTGATTGCCGTACTACTTAATATCACTTAGTTATTTTACATTTCTTTACCGTTCATCCAATAAAGTTGAATATATGACTTAGGTTCTAACTAAGTTTCTAGTTAGAGCCGCAGTGCGAAAATCGAACTTTCGATTAGAACTTAAAGTGCATATAAATATTGTTCATTTACATATGTTGCATAAATATGCTTTATAATTTGAATCAGTGCCAGCAGGAGATTTTATTGCACTGAATATGGTTCAATAAAATTTGTTTGTTTAAATTAGACTAGATATACAATTTATTTAATGCCGAGTATCTTTTCATACTGTAAATTTGTTTACACGAGTTGAAATACGATGGACAAAAATCAGATTGTACTATTTCGAGTGATTAAAAATCTCTAAATTCCTATTATTTATTAAACAATTTATCATCATTTGATTTTATGATTATTTATTTACTATCAAGAACAGACAATTTTCGTTGGCTCACAAATATTTTTCAATTGAAATATAAAAATAAATTAAAATTTTATCAATACAGAAATTTTTATTTAAAGAACAAGACATATTTTCTCCAGTAATTTTAAAGTTCTTATAAAGTTTATAGAACCAAAAATTTTACATTTAGCGTATTATAAATATTCATTCCTTGTGTGAACATCCTTAATTCTTGTTTTTGCCTCTTAAAAATATTTTTACATATTATATTAATTTTTTTAGTATTCATTTTTCTAAACCATTGCATATTCTTATCATGTTTTGTTTGTTATCTACCGAAGTATGTTAGCAGCTAGTTTATCTTTATCTAAATTATCATATGAATCATCAGTTGATTTCACAAGAAAGAATTAAGAATATCCAGAAATTTGTTAAGCCAAAAAGGGGTGTGGCAGTTAGTCGAAGGTAACCAATTCTAAATGCTTCTATATAAAGATAGAAAAGTAATTTACATTAAACGTTAAATACAGAATATATTACTTGAATTGTTCTTAAAGAAGTTTCGCATAAAAGACTAGGTTCTGGTGCCTTGGCCAGAATCTTCGAATTAACAAGAAATTTCTCAACAACTTTGGACTGATATAATAATATAGATATTTTTTATCTAGTTAAGAACTGACTATTTTTTCTGTGTGTTTAGTTTCACAACTAAGTCGCATCATAGAGTAAGTTCTTTTTTGCGGATTATGCAAGAACTCTCTCTCTCTCTCTTTCCCTCCCTCTCTCTCTTTGCAGAAACTACTTCAATCGAGTTCCTCATGCTTATCAGCATTAGCATGCGAGCTTGTTTTGTTTTTTATTTTAGTCCATTAAAAAGCACATCAAGAACACGTGATGCAAGTGACGACAGAGTGTGCGTATGTGTGTGTGTGTGTGATAGCCCGGAAGTGGGCCCAATCACACTCATTAACGTAGCACAGCATAATCACAATTCGCATGAAATAAAAATAAATGAGTGCGACGTTTATTTGGTTAATTTGAGTTAAATGTATTTAATTTAAAAATTTGTATTATGCGTACATACTAATTCAAAAGTTTTACTTCTCGATTTCCATTCCAAACGTTTTCACTTGTTCCTGTTGTTTGTTACTTGTTACTGTAATTTTTTTTTTGCCATTTGTTGGCCAACTATTTACAGCTTTTTACAACGAACCAGATTAAATAACGTTACCTTTTCCACCATTATCTTATGCATATTTTTTATTTTTAAATGTAACATATCGCATGCCTATGACAATCACATAATATTTATCGGGGAAAGAATGTTTTTGACACCTCAAGGGAAAAGGCGTTTTTTTTTTGCTAGTCTGTTACAAATCTGTCAACCACATGATAATGAAGTCGCTTCAGTTTATGCAAATGACAAGAATGAAAATTTGCCGAACTGAATAAGTTGTAAATTGGCATTAAGCTTAAGCTTAAATTACAAAAGACAATCGATTGCAAAATTAAATTAACAGCGTCTAGCCGTCAGTTAACAGCGTCTAGCCGTCTACTTAACAGCATGCAGCGCGTGCGCAACAGCCGCGGCGTCGCTGCCAGCGTCACTGTTAACGCCCGCTGTTACTGCACTTGCTGTTGTCGTCTCTTTAGTTCCTTTATGCGTTTGACAGCTTATCGACTTGTGTCGTATACGTAATATTTTTCATCTCGTTAACTTCATGCGAAGCTGTCGTTGCTGCTGCCGCTGCTGACAGTACGACAATGGCTATATAATTATCTCACACGGCAGCAATAACAACAAATTTAAGCAAATTAATAAAACATTTTTAGTTGCTTTTTTTTAAACGAGCGCGCTTTGTCAAAGTCTATCTAACGTTCGAATCATTTACTTAGCCATTTTTTATGATCAACAATTACTCGGAAATGCCCAAAAAACAGAAAAACACAACCAGAATACTATAAACCAAATGTCTGTCCAAAAAAACCTTTTCAATTGCAACAAGTTAAATACGCATGTAGTCGTGATGTCTATGAATTTATTTATCATGTGCATAAATAATTTATTTTTCATTTGTCGCTGTTCAAACAAACATATTTACATCAAATACATTTCAGCTTTTGGCGTTTTTATTGAATATTTAATGGCATTTATAAAAAAATGCTAAAGGCAAAAGAATTAAATGTAAAGCAAATATGACCAGAATAAACTGAATTCTTTTTTTACGACTTCTTTAGATCTTTTTTTTTTTTTGTTTTAAGATTTGAGTCAATAACAGAAATTCTAATTCAAATAAGTATGGTTAATAAAAGATTTTCTTTTCAATATATATGTATGTATACACATTGTTCGCTTTTAAGCTTATATTAAGCTTTTTTTATATTTAATGCAACTCCTTTACTCAATTCAAAAGTTTGTACATAAAGTAAAGGGTATGTAAAAGATTATATCTTCTTCATTTCCTCTTTTGTGGAGAGGCAAAAACAAAATTAAAAAACGAAATGTGTACAAAACGTTGAAGAATTCTTTTGGCTCGAATTCGAATTTGTTCGCTCGATATGTTTGCATTTAGTGTTAACGTGTTTTGTACATATGCAGATGTCGTATAAGGTCCACGATATGCGTTAATCGAAGTTCGAAATAATTCGTACGAATTCGTGATTGTGCATTTAACATTATTAAGAGTTTCCAACCCAAAAATTTGTCGACTAAATGAACAACAAAACAAAAATGAAAGATGGCCATTATGTGCGGTGTGGTTGGGCCAAAAAGAAAAATAGTTTTTGCCAATTCTGGTTGTGGCTTTGAGTAAGTGGGCTCTGCTAATTAAAATTAAACTAAATCATTTACAGTTACTGAACGTTCACATTCGCTGTAATCATCATCGTCATCATCATCATAATCATCGCATGCGCCAAGTCATAATCTGCAGCCCAATATCCCGTAGTACCCCTTGCCGTGGGGTTGCTCATTACCCTTAGCTCATATGTATGTATAATTTATAACATTTTTTGTGACAGATGATCATCGCTGATGATTACAGTTGTTGTCGCATTTTCGTGTTCTTTTGGCTGTGTTGTATTCACCCATGAATGTATTATATTATACCCTACTATGCTAATGCGTGGCGACCTACTCCAACTAACTAACTAAAATACAACAGCAACAAAACTGTAGCTAAAACAGCAAAAAACCGAGATGGGTTCAAGGTTACTTACCTGTACTTATTAACACGGTTTATTGTACTTTTGTAAACTGCAGCAGCCAACAAAACAGCAGCCGTAACAACAACAACAACAACAACAACAAAAACAACAACCACAATATATACAAAACAGAGTTGACCCCCCAGAACATTGGCGTCTATAATTATTTATACGATGTTTCATTTGTTTTGGAATTTTTCCATATTGTAAGGCCCGAAGTCAACGGGGCAAGGGAATGCGAAGCCTTAAAGCCAAAGATAATTGAAATGCTAAATACCTTTGAGCTAAAAAAAATACTTTTAATTTATTGTTCATCAATTATATAAGTATCAGTTATAGTGATACATTTTCATTTCAATAAATCGAACCAGTTTTCGAATATTAGCGACAACTTCAAAGCGATTTTTCCCACTGTTTTATGATTCACGTGCCGTAGGTGATAAAATCGTATATTTTTTATATTTATATGTACATATATGTATACATATATCGCTAAATACTTTTTCAAAGTTTCATTTAAATTCAGTTAATTCTTAATTAGGCTCAGTTTGCGTTTAAGTTGGGATACGTAATGAAACTGAAATGTGTTTATATGTAATAACACTTAGACTTGCCATGTTATGAATAGGAGCATTCAGTGATCTCTAAACAGGGTAAAAGAACGATCTCTGGATCGGCTGAAAACGAATTATATTGTACGAGTTAAATATCAGAACGAAAATAAAGAAAATTCTTGGTCACTCTTAAACGTAAACTTAAACTAAGGTATCTTCAAGTTTCACACTGTTTTCTGTAAGAGCTATGCTCATAAAAATAGCCCAACGTTCGCATTTGGTTTTGGGTAAAAAACGAAAATGACGTTTTAGTTTTTCAACTCAAGGCGTAAATAACATTTAAAAAAAATAAACTAAATCGACGAAAAGCATCTTTAACAGAAGACAATTTCTTAGTCCACCTTTTTAATGCGAATAATTAAATGATAAAATAGGCTTTGTCATCGTCCGACAACGGTGCGTATGAGTAACATTTGCGTTTTACTATTGCCGCTAATTGCTGAAGAGACGCACACGCGCAAGAAAGCTCCCTCTAGCGTCCACGCGCGGCACTAACACTTAGTGCTCTTGTTGTTTTTTTTTCTTTAATATATATTTTTTTTTTGTCGCGCTTAGTTCTCTGATCGCCCATTTTCAATGCTAGCCCCCAAAAAACTACTATCAACACGATAATAATGACGACAACGACGGCGCACGTTGATTGTGATAATGATTGAGGTGCGCTGTTCGGCGTTTCGGTTTTCGGTTCTCTTTCTTAAAGCTGTTGCTGTCGCTGTTGCTGCTGCTGCTGCTGCTGTTGGCTGCCTACAATTTACATATGATGTGTATTTACTTAGTTACGCGCTATTTTCCTGTTGTTGTTTGCTTTTGTTATTTGTGCCCAACGGACTGATATTTCGGCGGCGTGCAACGTGAAGGCCCAAGCACTCTAAATTGTGCCAGGCGAAAGTTCTTTTAGCGCTGCTGCACACTAGCTCATCATGTGAAGAGAGCATATTCGATCTAAGAGTGCTGAAAATATAAAACTTAACTTAACTACAGATTGAATCTATATATCCTTCTGTCTACATTCATTCTGTTTTTTCTATTAGATAACAGCCTCTAAGGATTGTTTATGTAACATCTAGGAATATGTGCCTGAAATAATTTTATTTTTATTTGCTTACTTCTTTCTTTTTACATAAAACAAAGTTTAACTTATTGTAAGAACACTGTGCACGAGTATTGGACTGTCGAATACGCCCGACTGCAGCGTTTTTACTTCTTATTTTTTATACACTTGCGCAATTAAAGTATGATAACTTTGTCACAAAGCGAAATCTTAAACTTTCTTTCTATTTAAAGTAAAAATAAAGATTTTTAAAAATTGATTTTGTTAAAAAATGTCGATTGTTTCGTCTAGCACAGAGTATTAAATTTTCGGCAACCCGCAGAAAGCTCTGCCCATTTCTTTTTTTTCGATTTTTCTCGGGGCTTTTCTTGCGTCACGGTGCGTTCAACGACATAACTGTTGTTGTGTTACTGTTAACAGTTCGCAGTTTATTCTATATTCTTTATATTTTTTTTTCTATTTTGTGTACCGCGCTGTTGTCGTCGTGCTGCTGCGAGGCGTGAAGCGTGATCAGTGTGTTCAAATATGAACAGCCAAAAGGTCGTTTCAGCCACTGTGCCAAGCATGTTTGTGTATGCATATAGAAAAAACCACACGAAAAAAAAAAAAAAACACCAAGAATTTTGTATTTAAATTAAGTACTGGCGCTGGTTAAATAAACACAAAAAGGTGCCAACTGCTTAGCTTGAGCAGAAAATTATTAGGATGGTTTTTAATGAGACTTAAAATGTGGATAGAAAATACAAACTAATTGGCACATTTTGCATATTTTGGCATAATTTAAGCACGATTAAAGAATATTCTAGAATTAAATCTCTTCGAAATAGTTTTGGCATGAATTGTATTTATTTGTGTGTCTCCACATATCTACATATGTTTGCTATTTACATATGTAATTAAACTGCTGCATTAATTACAAACTAGGCATTGATTGTTGTCTGCAAATGGTCGAAAATTGCGCGCGCTATTCTTAAAGAGGAGAGTGAAGCAGAGAGAGAGAGAAAGAGAGAGAGAGGGAGCGCGAGCGAGCGCCAAAGCTGTTAATAAACAGTAGTCACTGACTCTCTTGTTATTATTGATACCGATATTGGTTTCAATTGACGCTGCTCGCTGACCGTGCGCCTTGTTTCTTTCTTCTTCTTTTTCTTTTTCTGTTTTTTTTTTTGATTGTGTTTCGTTAATTTTTTGTTTTTATCAATTTGCGCTTGCAATCCGAATCGGAATCAGTGTGACCGACGGGGCGCGCGCGCGCTCTGCTCACAAATACATTGAAATCAATTAAACCCGTTGTCGTCATCGTCGCGTCGTTTTGCGTTGCGTCTGCGTCGACGTCGGCGTCGGCAGCGGCCAATTCTCGTCTCCAGCACCAGCGGCCACGCGTACACTTGTTGTTGCCTGCTGCTCTCGCAGTGGTTGCGGCCTCTCTCACAGCAGCAACAGAAGCAGCGACGGCGGCATTCGACACCAAGCACCGGGCACACAGGCATCATTGCGGCTTGTCGTTCATTAGGATTTTAGTTCATCGATCTCAGCGTAAGTGCTCGCAACACGACGCTCGGCTGCGGTTAAACGGCATTAACAACAACAGTTAATTTTTATTCTTTTTGTTTTGCGTGTGCGCGCGCTGCTCAAAATTAATTTTAAACTATTAAATATTTGTTCTTATTTTGTATGTTTTGTTTATTTACTGTACGATCGTTGTGGGTACATTACGCATTATTATTATTAATACAATTCATGTAGGTGCTGCCCGTGTCGTGCTTGGTGCCTTTTATCAGCAACAATTGAAAGAGCGACGCACAACGCGCGACGTTCGCGCTGCCGTTGACGTTAACGTCGGCATCGAAAGTCGCGGCTTCGTTATCGTTTGGCCGTCGCGACAAGCTGATCGCATACCGATCGCCAGTAACAGTTCATCGTTATATACTACTGCCGAAGAAAAAGAAAATAAACATTTCGTACGATTTTGTCAAAAATAAAAAAAAAAAAAACCCACACACACATAATATATAAACAATAATGCTCTTGCATCCGGAAAAACTGTGTGAGAAAACGCACTTGTTCTCTCTCCCTCTCTCTCTACCACGCTCGCCAGCCAAGTTCGGGAAAAACCGAAACGAACGACCCAACGATCGGGGTGCTGTGGTTAAGCGGCTTTATCTTATCGCCGTCGTCGCCGCCAATTGAGCGTCCGAGCGCAGCTCCAGCCACGGCCCCAGAACGAGCTCCACAACGTACATAGAGCAGCCGCAGGCCGCACGCACAAATAAAAAAAAAAAAAACTTAAAAAAAAATTTAAATTCGCGTTCGACTCGGAGATTTTATTTAACCTGATTCGTTTCGTTTCGTTTGTACAATTGTATTTGTCTCTAGAAACACATTCACTGCCAAAAGCAAAATTTTTTAATTTGTTTGTTGTCGCTTTCAATCAACGTCTATCGAATAATTTGTGCAAAAAAACCATCCACAATTTTTTAACAATCATAAGTGATCAAGTGCGAGTTTATAATCAGTTCGAGTTCTTCGCGGGTTTTTTTATTTTGTTTTTAGCGAATGTTTAGAAATGACAGCGATATGGATTAATACGCACTTTATATTGATCAAGTGCTTTCCAGATTATTTTTTTGCATTTTAAAAAGACCACAAAGTAGACCGCACTAAGAGCTGTTATGTAAACTTAAAAGATATTTTATTTTCTTTTAAAAATGTTACTGGCAAAAGAAGAAGAAAAATTCGTTTTCTCTTCTGTGGCTATTTTAATTTTTGAACGAATCGACAATTTATTAAAGTGTTTACCAATATTGGCATAATCAACTGTTCGGTTATCCGATCCAATCAAATCAGGCATACAAAAGCAGATTATACATTAACATATACATGAGTGCATACATACATATATATTTATTTATATTTTTTCAATACGCGAACAAAATGTTAAAATTTTATTAATATTTTTTTAATAACTACCATTATCATTCAACGAAACTAAGAATATGTTTGTTAATTGAACAATCTGCTTTAAGCCAAAGTTGAACCCATCACAGGTTTCAGATTTATTAAAAGCAATTCTCTAAAAGTGGCACTTTAAACATGCTTGGTTCAAAGATCCGTTTTCTTTAAAGAGTTCCAATTAAAAAAAAAACAATGTGCGACTCAAAAATACTCTGTTTTAGTAAAGTTTGGCTTTAAGCTGACTATCAATTAATAAATCCTAAAAAAAAACAGTGCAATAATTAAATGATAAGACTTAGACAACATATACTTGGGCTTGAGCTAGGTGATTCTGCTTCCTGGTCTCTTTTCATGCAAAATACAGGAAATAAATATAATTTGAAAGTAAAAGGGCTAAAGGAACCAGTTCTTTGTAACTGTTAAACAAGGAAGAAATCCAAAAGCTCAAGGTAGCTCCGAAACTTGTTTCACAAAGCAGCTAAGTCGAATGAAGGCATCATATCTTTTAAAACGCACAGGATTATTATATCCATTCCCGTGATTATATTGGCAACAAACTTTAAAGTCTTTACGCCCTATCGTAGTTGCCATGCCCTAATATCATATACCGATAAACGTGAATATATAAAGGGAATGTTAAGGATGTGCAAAGGGAGACTTTGCTACCCAATTATCTGCCAGTCTGTTGGATTGTATAGCTTTTATTTACCGCTTATGGCAAAACAGTTAGAAAATATGCCGCTCTATGCGATTTTCATAAAATCAATTAAGGTTAGCCAAATTTGTTGTTAACCAAAGTAAACTTTCAATAAACTAACTGACATATCAATTATAGAGTATCTTTTTGTTGAACATCCTCGAGCGAAAAACATGCGAATATATATGTTTTTACATTCTTTGTTGTTTCGTTTTATCTGCTGTGTTCGGTTCGCGATACATAAAAATAAATGCGAATTTTAAAAACAAAACAAACGAACGAACAAAAATGTTAATTTCCTGCGACGCGCGTCGTGGCAGCTTTTTTTTTGCTGTTGTTTTTTCTTTTTTACTTCTCTTCTGTACTACAATAAAAAAGTTGTTTTCTGTTTTCGTTTTTTAACAGCTACTAAAAAAAACAACTGCTACAATAACAAATTATGTATTTATTATGAGCATTATTAACTAACCAACGACAACAAAGCGTACAAATATAAATAAAAGTCGATTGTAATGCCAAATCAGAAAATCAAATAAAAAAAAAAAAAAAAAAAAAAAAAAAAAAAAAAAAAAAAAAAAAAAAAAAAAAAAAAAAAAAAAAACGTGCCAAATGCTGTCAACCAAATAATAGAGTTAAATATATGTATATTTTAAGAGCAGCTCTCGTTAACGGATTACCAAAAATAAATGAATGAATTCTGCAATATAATCTAATAAACAAGTTAGATAAAAGCGCAGAAAAACTACAAAAACTAATAAACAAAAACAAAAAACACGGCAACAAAATGCGCTTCACTTACAATCAGTATAAGTATTACGAGTCCGGCTATCGTATTCCATCCAAAATGCACAATCTGAACCATCATCACGGCGGCAATGGCAATGGTAGTGCCGGCAAAATCAACAGCAACAACAGCGGCGGCAGCCATCATTATAATCACCACCACAGCAACAATAATAGTAATAATAATAATAATAATAACAATAACAATAACAACAACAGCAACAATAACAACAGCACAGGCCCAAATGCATATCAACATCACTACAAAAGCAACTTTGGTAAGCGACAAAACGACTGTAAAGAAAGTTGCATTTAAATATTTAAGATTGAGTCGAGCCAAATATCGAAAATCGAAGTCAAAAGAAAGTGAGACTAACTAAGCCAAGGCATACAAAGCGTTAATTTAAGTATTGCAGTAAGGCAAAATAATTCCCAAAATCCTGTTCGGAAAAATATTATTAAGCCTTTTTCTGCACACTCTTAACCTTAGTTAATTATATTTATAGACTAATTCCTCGATAAATACCTCAATTCAAATTCAAATCGCAAAGTGAAGCTAGTAAGAAATTAAAATTTATTATTTTAAAACTATTACTTAATTGTTAATTGCGCAAACAAATCCTCAGCTTAAGTTTTACATTCTATCAACTGAGAAGAGAACAAATAAAAAAAAGGAGCTTAAACGAACTCAGATGACAACAAACAAGTTTAATATCAATATCAGCATTGCGTGGCTTGGAATTGGAAACGTTGATCCGTTAATAAAGCCAGTGCCAAAGTCCATTGAAATCATAAAAATATCATTCAGAAGGCGCCTCGTCGACTTAGTATCAAAAGTGATCCTACAACAAAACTTACATTTCTCACAGTACTCGATTTGAGTTCGAATTTCACCTATATGTATACATATATATACAGTATATATATGTACATACATATATAGGTTTTATTTGACCAGTTCCCATGTTTGCCCAGTGATAAGATAAAGGCCAAGACTTTAGACCACGCCAAGAAACATTCACCAGCAGCATCATCGATAACAATAGATCACAATATTTAACGAATACATATAAGTTATACTTAAGAATTCGTACATTCTCAAATTCGTTGTACTTAATATATTTGCATAATCTTGATCAAGTTAAATATGATTTCAAATCACAAACAATAAAAGAAAATAGAGATATTTGTATATGTATGTAGGTATAGGAATCGGACTTAAATATAGCTTATAAGTATGTAAGCTTCCAAATATGCCTTTATGCTTTATACATTAATGCTGTGCGTTGCAAATTGAATTTAACTACTTTTGTATGGCAATTGAAGCCGCGGAAATAACATAAAAGGCGACCCGAGAAGAAATCCAAAAAAATCTTATCGCCTCGGATCGCAGATAACAAACAACGGGAGTGTGAAAAGGCGTACTCTTTGTGTGGGTGGTGGTTGGTTTTGGGTATCGCATTTGTTCCGTTATCGCAGGCGCTTAGATAAAGTAAGTTAAGTGCGCTGTCGGTGGCAGGTAGGCTAAGGCGATCCGGCCAGGTAGATGCGTTTCCCATGCCATTAAGATTTAGTTGTTGGCCATTAAAGCAAATGTTATTAGCTTGTATTCTGCGTGTTTGGCTCAAAGGTTAGTTTTGCATGAACCTGACGCTGCAAGCAAAGACAAAATATGGGGAAAGTGATCAAAGTAAGAACACTGATAAAACCTACACACACACACACATGTATGTACATATGTACATATATTGTCGTTTAATTGTTTGCGTGTATGTTGATATTCCTCTGACGTTGGTAAATATTTGCCCAATACTTATCTCAGCAAAAATCTTGTAATTACGTTTTTATTAACAGCACAATTCTTTATATTCTTTATTTCTTTATTTCTTTATATTTTTTGAATGGCAATTCAACCAAAAATTAGTATGTATATGACTTTTTTTTTGGCTTTGCACGTTTGTTGTATCTTATCAAAAACAATCAATGCTTAATTTATGCCATATCAAAATACTCAAAAAAATTTAGTCATACTCAGCAAAAATTTAAAGGCTTATCTTCACGAAATATCTTTATAGTCTTTCAACGACAGCTTGGCAACAATCGGGAAAAACAATTTCCTCAAAACTTAGTGCACAAAGCTACTTCATCTATTTTTATTGCGTTTCATAGGCCTTTTCTAAGAACAACAAATTCTAACTTTATACCACGAATTGTCGTGCAAAAGGATAAAGTCAAGAAAACAATGTTTTTAAAGGTAAAACTCTTTAAATAAATAAATTTCAATAGGCTGTCTGTCTCCGAATTTCGTTGTGGTAATTACCCATTTCATATAACATTTAAATGACGCCCTTCTATGCGATTCTCAAATTCTTTGATGGTGCTTGCTGGTTTTGATGTCTTCCTCAGTGAATTAACATCTTTTAAGTTTTGTTTTAAAAACAGATCTCTTCCTCTTTCCATCTCTCTCGATTAACTCTCGCTACTCTCTCTCTTCCTGCTCTCACTACTCTATCTCGCTCTCGCTACTCTCTCTCTTTTTCTCTTGCGGTGTTTCTTCATTGCTACTTTTATTTTCCCTCTTTTTCTTCCACTCTCGATCTATCTCTCTCTCATTTTCTTCTTCTGTTTAAATTCCTTTGATTCACTCTCCCAATTTTAAATACTGCCTTTCTATGCGATTTTCACAATCTTAAATAATGCTTGTGAATTTCATAGCATTATGAGTTCGAAGAGGTTTTTAATAAATAAAAACAATTTGTGCTGTATTATTTACGCAAATGTAAATATGTATGTTATATGAAAAATGCATTTAAGTCTCTCATTTAAAGAAGCTAAAAGTCCAATTAATGCAATTATCACGCAAAGTGTAAGAACAAACATGAAAAGTTGTATGGAGAATCGAGAAATGGGCATTATGGCAGATTTGAGCGGGTTGCTTGGGTGGCGGACGCCTTGGGCTTATCAGCGGAGCTGTTGTTCTTAGTGTTGCTGCTGCTATCAACTGGCACTGGGCAATGATAATGCGAGACAAGGCGAACAACTGGGCTGCAGTTGGATGTGCTCACAACCTCAAATTGTGCATCAATTGAGAGCCTAAACTGCAACAATGAGATGCAGGCAGCTTCAATGCGATTTGCAATTGTATGAACAATTTACATCTATGCTGCAAGTGCATCTATGACTATGAATAAAAACATATATACTATATATAAATATATATATATTTACACACATATATATATATATATATATATATATATAGGTATATATACACAGTGCAGACATTGAGTTCAATGCACCCGCCTAGCTCCATCTTCGTTCCCGTTTACGGTGCATTATCAGCAACGGCAGCAACAGCAGCAACAGCAGCCGCATCAGCAGTAGCAGCAACGTGTCTGCGTTGCAAGTCAAATGATTTTTGCATTGTGTTTAAATGAAGCACTTGATTCGATTCAAGCAAACAACAAATAACCAGATACTTTTAATTCTTCTACAATTATTATGTTATATATTTGTTATATAAGTATTTGCAATTTGCAGATGCAATCTATTCAAGATATGGTTAAAGCTTAGTACAATATTTATAATCAATTCTTTTCTATATTATTTCCTTTTTAGGCATGCGCATGACCATGTCCACAAATTCGACAATGAGTCCGCGGATACATCGCAAAGGATTTCGCATACCGTCAAAAAGGCAGCCGGGCAAGGGACTGCCGGGCAAGCTGCACACTATAGCCAGGGTATGTATTAGTAGAGCTAGCCATCTCCACTCGCTAACATTTATAAAGCTCATCCAAAAATCTTACTCGTTGTTGTTAGACGGGACCGGGCAAACTGGTGCCGGGCAAGCGAATACCACAGCGACCGCATCCGCCGCCCTGTGACAATTCCAATGACAGCGGCCTGGGCTTCGATCAGCATACGGAGCTGCGAGCGGGTGCGGGGGCGGGGCCTGCCGGTGTTGCTGCCGATGCCAGAAGCAATGGCAGCAGCAGCGCCAGCAGCAGCAGTAGCGCCAGCAGCAGCAGCAGCAGCAACGCCTCGGGCAGTGGCCAGCACACAAATCTGGTGGTAAATAGCGCGTTGACCAACACTGTGGCTGCAGTTGCGGCGGCGGCAGCAGCTGCTGCTGCCAGCAACACGCTGCATCAGCATCACCAGCAACAGCAGCAGCAGCAGCACCAACAACAACAACAGCAGCAACATCAGCAGCAGCAGCAGCAGCAGCAGCAGCAACATTCACCGCAGCAGCATTTAATACGCGCCATACCAGTTTCAAGGTGAGTCCAACTACCCTTTCAGTCGGTCAGCTGTTAAGCTCTCCAACTAACTTACATTACTCACCTACATCACATAATCATAAACACACACACACACACACTCGCAAACACACACACACACACACACACACATGCATACGCATAGGCTAGTTGTTGAACTGTATTGGAGGCAAATTGAGACGATCAGTAAGCGAGAGCTACCTGACGCCTTTGCCAGCTTTATTGTTTAAGTTGAAGTTCGTCCAAACGCATTCGATTGTATTATAAATAAAAGACAATATCACTCAGTCCACGAAGTTGCAAATGCATTGGAAATTCGATTTGTGGACTTATGGTAACCATAATGCGCTCCGATCGTAATGGATCGCTGGGCTGGGCCGCTGGGCGCCCTTCAGTTGTGTACCGCACTTGGTTTCGAAAGGAAGTGTGTTCTTGTTTAGCCATCGCTAAGTTTAATAGCAACCAATACTCTAACTAACAGCATGAGGACGCCGTAAGTGGCTTATTGTGATGTGTTGTGTGTCTTAAAATCAAAGGAATCCAGCGAATGAAAGAATATTGAATGAATCAAAAAAAAGCAAAAAAAAATGTGACTTCATCGATCTGTTTTAAATTAACTTTAAAAAAAAATTATTAGAAAATGCGTTCTTTATAGTTCTTTTGAATTTGCGATTGGTGATTTTTTTTTATGCCAACACAAATGATTTTCTTTTCACAAACACTTAACTTTTAGTTTTGATTTATAAATTAAAGTTTATATAACAAAATTCAAAGATCGATAATTCAATTTTAAGTTTGCAGCATTTAGTTGATCGCACCTAGCGTGCACACACTGTACTTGGATCATGCAATACATATTCACTGCACTAATCATATAATTATTGGCTGGCCATAATGGTTTTTTTTTTTTTTTTGCGAGATCTTTTAATATGAAGAGAATCAACAAAAACAAAGTACACAGCAAGCAAATATAATATGTTAGATTTCGCTTTATGGACAGGTTTTATTAGCGATGCATTTTCGCATTGTAGGTCATGGTGAATGTGTTTAGAGACTAGTGTTTTTGTTGTTGTTGTTGTTGTTGCTGTGTATAAATGTTGTTATTGCTTTAATGCTATTGCCACATTATAATTACACGCCTGTAATCGCATTTGTATCTTATCAGTGCCATCAGCTGCAGCAGCTTAAGTTGCCGGGCACTTAAAAGCGGCCTTATCTTCCATATGTCAGTGTCTAGTATATGTCAGTGTTACAATAAGTTTATACGCCTACCGTTGCTGTGATTTATATGATCAAGCCCGAAATTATAGTTAATAGCTTTTTAATTTTCACATTGTGATTTGCCAAAGGGCAATCCTTCTCTCTCTCTCTCGCACATTCGCTATCTCTTATATTTTCTTTCTACCCAATTTGAAACACTTGTTTTCTCAGCCTTTTCAGGACGATATTATCTGATCAAATGTATATAGCAATTATTGACCAGTATATAGCAACTTACTCTTCCTGTGTGAGGAGAATCCCTTCTGTTTTCATAGATAAGCAAGCAGTTATCAAGCTTATTAGATAACTAAATCAAAGAGCTACGATCGATTCAATCGATTAGAAATTGAGTGAATGCAATAAAAGAAAAAGCCGCTAAGATTAAAATATTGATCACAGCTTTGTCAACGGTCAACGGTATCTGTGCATTGTTTCTTTGTCGGACTGATGAACATAAATATATACATAATTTGTTACGTATTCGCCATGTTTGTGAGGCCAATATTTTCGTTGTCTCATCTTTGCTGATAAGAGCTGCACATGAATTTGGCTAAGGTTAGGATTTCAAAATTGTTTGTTGTTATTTTTATTGTTGCTGCTACTACTGCTGCTATAGCTGTAGCTGCTGCTGATTGGAGATTGCACGCTGTCCAATATCAAGTTATGTTATGAAATGTGTAGTGCCATAACAGCGCTTGTGTTTAATTCGTATACACATGCCTTCCATTATATCACCTCAAATATCAGCGCTCCGGCTTAGGTTCTACGCAACTGTTTCTACGCCAGCATTACCCTTATATCAGTTATTAAAATTGTTCTTTTTAAAGTGTTTGATTATTGTTTAACACTCATCTTTTCATTTTTGCTTAAATTAAAAAATTGCAATTAATTAGCTTACTGGCTCCAACAAACGTTTTACTTTTATTCTCCTTGACCTAGTTTTCCGAGTCTTGAACTAGTTGATTTAGGTCGTCCTTTTAAAAAATATGATTTACCAATGAACCATCTTACTGATTCCAGTGAACCTTAAGGGTTGCATACTCAGAGTTTAGTCAATTTTCTTCGCATTATAAACTAGTTCTTTTTGTCGACTGGAACAGAAACAGAACTACTTGTACGAAAAAATGCGTGCAGCTAATTTGCAGGTCGATTGAACTAGTTTGCTGTACCGAATTAACAGTTTGATAATTTAAATGAATTTCTAACACCTGGATGAGATGCTGAACCAAATCAGTTGCATTTAAATCAATTCTCGTTTGATTTGTATTTGTATGTTTTTTGCATTTGCAAATGTGTTTCTCTTACACTCTCTATTTCTCTTTCTCTCTCTTTCGCTTGCTCGCTCCGTCTATTTGAACTGCCCAGCGACTTGTAAATCACTTTGATTTTCATTTTTCACGTTGTTTTATTCGTTTGATAGTCGTTATAGTGGCTGTGATTAAAAAGATTATGATGTTGTGCCTGTTTACATTAGACGCACCTTATAGTTATGTATGTATGTATGTATGTATGTATGTGTGTACACAATTTGATTTTTAAATACTTGTATTTATATTTATAGTCTAGAAAAGTTTTTCAATTGCCTGTATTGTTTTTTTTGGGAATTAGAACAATAAAAACCAACATCGAATTGTATACGAATCAGAGTAAAAGCAAATATTTGTAATTAAATCAAGCAATCAAACAGCATACAAATGCATATGTGTGTGTGTAAATGTATATGTATAAATATATGTATATATGTAGATCGCGTCATGCCAAAAAAATGCTCAACTATCTGGATGAAATCGAGCCGGACTCCTCGCTCTCCTACATGGACGAACTGCCAACAACGCCCAGCAACGACGAGGACACGGGCTTCGGCACCGACAGCAACCAGGCGACGGCAACTCCAACGGCCACAACAACAACAACAACATCGCCAGCGGCAACAACGCTTAGCTCCGAGCTGTTTGGCGGCATCTTTAATACAACGATAAGCCATAAGGCCGCCGATGTGGTGCTAACTGTACAGCAGCCGCAGCACCATTACCATCACCAACAGCAGCAGCAGCAGTCGCAGCAGCAACAGCAGCCGCAGCCGCAGCAACAGCAATTTCACTATCCGGGATTACATTTGCAGCTCCAGCAGCAGGAGGGCATCACCAGCGAGCCGGACACCGGCGGGGGTCGAGGCGGCAAGCATCTCAAGCGCAGGAAGCTTGAGTGTAATCGCGTGGAGCTCGACAACGACGATGCCTGCAGCGAAGATGAGTTTATACGCAAAATCGCCACCGTTGTGGCCGACAGCACAGCGAGCAGCGACGTCGGCGTCGGCGTCGCCGTCAGCATCGACAGCACAGCACGCAGCATTTCATTGGAAACTCAGAGCCACAGCAGCAAAATCCATAGCAGAAGCAGCGAGCCAAAGTAAGAGGCGTTTTCTTTTTAGCCACAAAAAAAAAAAAAAAAATACAAAAGCTACAACAGCAACAATCACGTACGAAATTTCAAAAAAGTCGTTGACAAATTCTTAACAAATCAATCAAATATTTATTAAAAAATATGTTAAAAGCAAACTTTCATTTTGTAAAAGAAAAAAAACAACAACACTTTATTTTTTCATTTACTGTGCATATTTACAACAACTAAATATCACAATAAATAATACAGATTTTTATTTATATCTATATATAAATAATTCTCAGAATGTCTAAAAATATATCAAGGCTATATAAATGTCGAACCAAAAAAGAAAAGAAAATGTACTTTATGGGGTCGAAGCTGCTCCCGCAACCTGTTTTAGACACAATCTGCAGGGTATACAAGTCAACAGTACTTTTCATATACATATATATATAAATATATATATATTTTATTTGATTGACAAATATTGATTAACAGCAAAAGAAAACCAAAGATATTGTTTAGAAATAATTGGAATACCTTCGAAATTTTCGCACTTTTAACTATAACAAAAAACAGACTTGGAAACGTGTTAACAAAAATTGTATTATTATTTATATGACTTTTCGTTGTATCTATATACATGTGTTTGTGTGTGTGTATGTGTGTAAACAAAATCCAAATTAAAAAGCATAAAATAATTGTTTAAACAAAACAAAAGCAATAACTGCAAAGTGCAGCGTTGATTTTCCACAAATTGCGTGTTTGTGTTTTCACGCATTTTTTTCCATGCTTTTATATTATTAACACAGACACAAAGAGCGCAAAGAGAAATTTAAAAAACAGTTTAGTTTGTTTTTGTTGTTAATCCCAATTCTAAATTGCATACGTAATCTGTTGTACGCATTGTTGTGGATTTGGGTAGATATATTCTATACCATATACATATATGTATATTTCTTTATTTATGTGTGTGTGTGTGTGTGTGTTTTTGTTAATGTGCCATAAATCATTTGAATCGAGTTTATTCATCCTGGGCCAGCACATGTAGCACTAAATTCTTTGCCATAAATCATTAATACGCATAAACCAAATACACACACAAAGCATAGCACAATATATACATACATACATGCAAACATATAAATTTGTATGTTAAATATGTATGTATTTAATCGGACGTTTTCCAATTCATAGTCTAAGAAAAGTTCAAAGTTTCCCGAAAACAAAACAAATCCATATATGCACTTATGTATGTATGCCTTAAATTTTGTACATTTGATTTGAGCTTTTAACGATATTATTATGATGCTGGCCTCCTCATCATTACACAGCGCCGTCTTTCCATTGCCGTCTCGTCCTGTTCTGTTTTACCCTATTCTGATTGTGCTTTCTCCTGCAAATTGCGCTTCGCAGATTCATTGGAACGCGCACCGTGAACCGTGTGGCTAGCAAGAGACAGCCGACGACGCCACTGAACAGCATTGCCAGCTCCAACGATGGCCATGTCCAGCTGGAGATTGTATCGCAGCCGGAGCAACAGCATCGGGCACGCTACCAGACCGAGGGCAGTCGCGGCGCCGTCAAGGATCGCAGCGGCAACGGCTTTCCCATTGTCCGGCTAACGGGCTACGAGAAGTCCGCTGTGCTGCAGGTGTTCATCGGCACCGACATTGGACGCGTTGCGCCCCATATGTTCTACCAGGCGTGCAAGGTGGCCGGCAAGAACTCGACGCAGTGCAACGAGAAGAAGGTCGATGGCACCATGGTCATCGAGATTG
Organism: Drosophila lacertosa; assembly: GCA_004143845.1. Taxonomy (NCBI): domain Eukaryota; kingdom Metazoa; phylum Arthropoda; class Insecta; order Diptera; family Drosophilidae; genus Drosophila; species Drosophila lacertosa. The sequence continues at coordinate 52,709 of SCDZ01000419.1, read as the reverse complement.
ACTTTAAGCCCGAAACCGACATGACCATTACCTGCGACTGTGTCGGCATACTCAAGGTAAGCTCAAGGTGAACTCTCCGTTATTGTGGCGCCAATCTCAATCAATTGTTTTGCAGGAACGCAACGTCGATGTCGAGCATCGTTTTCCTGAACACCTGGCGCAGAAGAACAAAAAGAAGTCAACACGTTGTCGAATGGTTTTCCGTACGCAGCTAACACGCGACGACGGCTCCGCTGAAACTCTTCAGGTCTGCTCCAATCCCATCATATGCAGTGAGTATACAGTCCATCATGGATAAGTTGTCTTAAGAGCGCATTCACTATGATTTTTCGTTGACATTTAAATTTTCCCTTTTTTGTTTTACAGCTCAGCCACCAGGCGTTCCGGAGATCTGTAAAAAATCACTGAACTCTTGCCCGGTCGATGGCGGTCTCGAGTTGTTTATCATTGGCAAGAACTTCTTGAAGGACACGCACGTCGTGTTCCAGGAGACCTACGAGAGCGTCAATGCCGATGATCCGGCAACGGAAATAGTCGGACGCCAGCAGCTAATCGGCGGCCCAACAGCGCTATGGGAGCAGAGCGTTCTGCCCGACAAGGAGTATTTGCATCAGGTAAACGACACGAATTCAGATCTGTGTGGAACTTCAACTAACCGATATTGTTTATTCAATATTTTTAGACGCACTTGATCTGCACGGTACCGCCATATCCGCACCAGAATCTACAGAAGCCGATCGGAGTTCAGGTGTCAATCGTGTCGAGCGGCAAGAAGAGCGAGCCACACAATTTCACCTATACACCCAAGGGCAGCTATACGACTCTAGCGGCGGCCAGCACGTTAAGTAGCACAATCCACAGCCAAGGTATTTATTTGTTGACTTTTTCTATACACAAAACGGGCCCCCCGCATAACCGTATTAAGCGCGATTCAAACATAAGCACACCAATACACACACAAACACACATACATACATATAAATACAAAGAACAAACAAAACTATAATTTTAACACTTATCCGTCAGGCAGTTGTTGCAGGCAGGCCAGTTTAACGCTCTTCCGTTAGCCTATCCAGTAAATAAGTAATTAATACATACATACATGAATACATGCATATGTACATACATACATACATGCGTACATTAGAACTCTCGTACATACAAAAAAAAAAAACACACGCTCGTGCATAAACTTAACTAATATGTATGTATGTATAACTATCATATAATACATATATTCGCGGTAACTCGTTTTAACCCAGTTAGTTTCCACAATAAAAAAAAATCTAATTTAAAAAAGATAATGAAATAAAAGACTAAGAACTGTTATATTCGGCTACCGAAGATTTTGATGCCCTTGCAGACATGCATATGAAAATTGTTTTATTAATTGTACCCAATTTAATTGCAAAGTTTGTTCTTTGAAAAACTAAAAACTTGTTCTATGCTAAATTGCTAAATTTTGCAACGATGGCATATTACCATATGCTATAGTGGTCTGATATTGTTTATATTTAACAGATATGTAAAGACATTTGTGTATATGATATAAATATATATACGACTTTAAAAAATGATTCAAAAAATATTTTTTCCGTATATATTTTTCCCTTTATCATGCTAAACTGCAAGGGTATAAAAATACTACAAACGAAAATTGAACAAATATAGTTTTATAAATCTAACCGTATATGTGATCGCGCCCCTTGCCAAAGTTGCAAGTAATTTAGTTAGCTAATTACATATTTAGTAGAGCCCTTTATAACATTCATAAATGATAATCTATAATATTTAATGCAACAATAATTTAAATTCCTAAATCAATTTGCTTCATGCGTTATTCTGTGGGCACTTTGAGATTGTTTTATTCTTTCTTATAATGCACCTAATATTGATATAGATATTAGTATATATACGTCTTTATATATACAGATACAAAAAGGTATTAGAAAAAGCTCTAAAGAATTGTATGTTAAATTTGTTTATAGTTGATTGATTTAACCTACAGGTTGCAAGAAATAGAGTATTTAATTCAGTTAAGATACCAGCTATATTTTATTTACATTGTTCCATTTAATGTTTTCATTGCATGAATCATTTAGCAAAGAAAAAACTGAACTATCTGGCTGAAATATTTAAGCATAAAGCAAAGTTTCTTACCTTAAACTTATATTGAGCTCAATCATTTATTTATACACTGGTGCAATCAATAAGGAAAACCTAACAAGTTTTTTTTCGATGATTTCATGACGGCCATAATAAAGCATTTCCATACAATCACCATAAAAGTTTCGCCTAGAAAAAACAAAAAAAAAATTTCACTGTTTTAATAAAAATGTCACAGAATAACGCATGGAAACAATAACACAATATGAAAACATAATTATAATTTATAAGTAGGGCAAGCTGCGAATTAAATTAAAAACATAATGCTGAAAAATCAAAAAAACAACAAATCACATTAAATATAATTAAGGTAAATAAGATTAGGAAAAGCTGAAAATTAAGAAAACAAAAAAACATATAGAAAATATTAACGATAATCAATCAAATGTGATGCCCCCAAAGAACTTTGAGAATTGGAGAGTTTACAGAATGCGCAAATATCCTCTCTTTCTCTCTGTCTCTCTCACTCTCACACAATTTGTCGCTGAATCGAGTGAACGAGAGGCCCCCACAAAGGAAACTGATCGAAACAACTCTGCGGTATGAATGTGTTTGAAATGAGGGCCTTGCCTTTTTTTTTTTGTGGGGAAGACGAATTTCCCCTTGAAGCCGAAGAAATCCTAAATATCCTTAGTATTCACATCCATCAGAGCTAAGAACTTTTTCACTTAGTGTTGAGGGCAACGCGTTGCTTGCGATTTCTTCGTTGAAAATTGATTGATTTGCTTTAAGCTTTAGTTTTGGGAGTCGTTTTTACTGCAGTTTTTTTGGGGGTCTTTTGCCTTTGCTTGAATGAGTGTGCGTGTGTTTGAGTATGAGCTTGAATGTGTGTGTCGAACCGAGTGAGTGCGAATGAGTGCAAGTGAGTGTCTGAATTGTATGCAGCATGCAGAGTTTTCTTGATCACGTTTCCAACGCACGAAGCCAGCGCCTGCAGCTAACGAAGAACCAACCGATAATCGATAACCGATTACAAGCATTGCAACCCATCAGCAGCAACAGGAGAAGCAGCAGAAGCAGAAGAAGATGATCAGGAAAAAAAACAAGGCAGGGCAACCGGCAGAACTTTTTTGCAACACTAATTACAACAATCCAACCAAAAAAAAAATCTTTCGAAAAAAAAAACAAAAAAAGAAAATATACATATATATATTTTTACTTTATTCTTCCTCCCCCTTCTCTTAGCAATTTAGGTGCTCAATATACTATATAGTCAAATATGTAACCATTTTGAGTGCTATAAAATGCAATAAAAACAAATATATCATATATATATACATATACATAAAAAGAATCTAGTCAAAAAAAAAAAAATTCCCCAATTACAAAATCAAGATCCAAGTCGATCAAAGCAAAGCAATATAAAAAATTAACCAAATAAGCCAAAAATAAGGCAGCAATAAGAAAGATAAAAGCGCCACAGCTTAAATGGAAAAATTAATATTAAATACAAAGATATATATATTTATAAATAAATGCACACACGATTATTATATATATATATCAAGGGTCGACCCCCCTTTCAAACACACACCCAAACATTAAGTATGACTCTACAAAACAGATGCTCAACTGATGGATAACCGCAGGGAGCAGATGATGTACACCGATGTGCGTCTAGGAATCATCAGCCGGAACTCAGCCCAGCCAGCCAGCGACAGCAACAGCACGAGAGCCACAGCAACGAGGAGCCTCAGGCCACATCTTCTGCACCAATTATTTAGGGTACTGGTGATACAAAAAAAAAAAAAAAAAAAAACCAAAAAAAAAAAACAACAAAATACTGAAAAGTAAAAAAATATTGAGATATTCAACCATTGACCTCGATTGACATTTCGTACATCATTTATATATATATATATATGTCTACCATTACTATTAACTCTAGACGTAGCTATACATACTATATACAAACATTTAAAACTCCACAAATAACACCAAATCGTACCTTGTTATTATGCATAAGTATATAACGTCTATATACAAATTACAAATGGCAGCTCATTAACTTAATGTAAGTTCACAGAACTTGTTCCACTTTCTTTTTGTTCCACCTTTACTGTTATCGATTTATCGATACAAATATTTATATTACGTGAGCTTTAGCTTAATTAGCGAAACTTAGTGTTGCTTTCATTTCAACTGTAGACGGGTCTAAAAAAATTATCAATTTAAATGCTCACTGTTCCTCAAATATTATCGACTGTTATCGAAACAATGCATACATGGTATTCAAGTCAACATTTCATACATTGCATAACACAATTTAACTGCAAGAATGACGAAATATTTGAATTCGGTAATGGGTATCGAGTAAAATTCTTTTTGCCAATTCGATTGCGATTTCTTACCCATTTAAGCATTTAAGCTTTAAATATTTGTTCGTATTGTTGATTCACAAATCATTTAAATGCATTGCATCTAATTTAGCTTTCAGAGGTTTTAGTTGAACACGATAACAGCTCGAGTAGAGCCAGAAGGAAGGGTCGACACATACATACATACATATGTATTACCAATACCAATAGGTAAAGGGTAACAAGGCAATACCTTAATTCGTATAAAGGCCAACTGGGTTTTTGGCCGGTCAGCTGCACAATTTAGGGTCTATCCAAGCCGTATATTTATACGATCTTTAAGAGGTAGTGATGGGACTCACCTAGAACGAGTAGAATTTCAAGCATTGCTCGCACTTCAGAGCCTCAGCATTACGCCTAGAGAAACTTCAACCAAGAACGACAAGGATATATTTATTAATACAGGTGATGGTGCAGTTGAACTAGTCCTTAACCCAATCAATAAAAACAACAAAAACAAAACAAAAAAAAAACAGTCTGCTCAGCTGTATGGGTGTGTGGTTAATGTAATGTTAAACTCTACTCTACTATGATATTAAGGTATCTTTGCAACCCAGACCGTCTATCATCTAGCATTCTTTCGTACTAACCAACGTCCATTTATACTCACACACACATACACCTACATATTTATATATGCATAAATGAACTAAAAAATGAACTATATAAATAAGGAAACTATAATCAAACTAGCTCTAAATTGATGTGCCTGCAAACGCAACGCAGTCAAATAAAAATAGCTTCTAAGTCTAGCTTTAAATTTAGCTTTAAGCCGTTGAAAGCCTGGAAATTGCTAAACGTGTGAAAGCGCAGGTTAATTGCCTGTTAAAGTGTGTTAGTTGAAGGAAGAAAGGGAGGGGGAGGGGGAGGGGGAGGGGGAGGGGGTGTGTGAAAGAAAAGGAGGGCGCTTAAAAGAAAGTTGGTTGTTGTTTTGTTTTCTCGTCGGACATCCGTGCATCTTGTGCCGTACTCGCATTTCGTAGCTTCTTTGCCAGCGGACAGGTCAACGGGTCAACAGGTCAACGGGTCAACATGTCCTTTGCACATTTGTAAGTGTGTGATTAAATCACATCTCACCATACGAAACATATATATTCGCTTTTGGATCGGATCACAAGACGCCTTTTTTAATTTGTGTAGCTTGGCAGCGGTTCTCAACTTTGTGAGTGTGAGTGTGAATGTGAATGTGTGTTTAAGTAAAAGCAGTTTCCAGACATTACAATAAATACATATATATATATATTATTTTATGCATTAATATAGTCGTTTAATAATTAGCCCGTAATATTTAGGCAGAATCTGCCATAAAACTTAACACCCCAACAAAGTTACCTTTAAACAGCCAAACAGACACAACGAGCCCCTCACAAACTATTCATAGTATATATATATAAATATATATATATATATATATATATATATATATATATATATATATGCTCGACCAGAATAAGTGCAGCGCATTGGCTTTGCAAACAAGGGAGCAATTTTTGAATTTCAGCATTAGTACCTAAGTTCGTTTTAGTTACGTAAGCCATAGGTCAATATAAAACGTTTGCTCCCTGTTTGTAACTTCAATAAGCTAAGCTGCTTGTTCCCGTTCTCTCTCTCTCTCTCTCTCTCTCGCTCTCTCTTCTTCTCTTTTAATGCCTATCTCTCTCTCTCTCTCTCTTTCTCTCTGTCTCTGTCTCTCTTACTATCCTCCCGCTGTGTCCTTCTGTGTTGACACCCACTCTCCTAGCAGTAAGCGCTTCACTCAGCTCTAATAATGTTCCCCCCCCTCCTCCTTTTTTTTTTGTACCCCACGAGCAAGAAAATTGCCCACACACATTTAGAAATAATAATTTATATTTTTTATTTTATTTATGATTTGTTTTTCAACTGATACTGTCTTCGTTTTTAGTTGGCCCCCCCCAAACCCCACCAAGACCCTGCTCCACCGAAAACACCACACGCACAATTGCCACAACCTGCGTACTAAATGAACGTCTCTTGTACTTGTAGATGTTCCCAGTTTCATGGACACGTCAGCCGCGCCCGCCCCCAGCGCCGCCTGGGGCGGCGGCAATACGAGCGTTGCGACCGCCGCCGGAGTTGCCGGCGCCAACGGTGTGGAGACAAAGCACGAGCTCGATTTGGGCATGATGCCGCCGCCGATCACGACGCAGATACCGATGGGACTGCGACGATCCTCGCTGTCGGGCAGCACGGCCATGATCACCGACCAGCAGCTGGTGCATCTGGGCGCCGAGGCGGCGCTCAAGAGCGAACTGCTCGACGAGAACAGCTCGCTCAGTCCGCGCACAGCCGATGCGCTGCACTCACCGGAGGCGCTCAATCCCTGCAGTCCCAATGCGCTGCAGTATCATGCGCACTATGCCCGCAAGGCCAGCCTGGACACGATCATGTACGATCAGTCGAATAGTATGCCCGGCTTTCCGGTGCCCGCCGCTTCCACCGTTGATCTCGATCCGGCCGCGGTCGCTGTGGCCGTCGGTCTGGCCGTCAAGCACGAGATTGCCAAGCATCAGCAACAGCAGCAGCAGCAACAGCAGCAGCAGCAACAGCAGCAACAGTCGGCCGCCAATGTGCACAAGTTCATCGATGATCTGACCAAGTCGACGTCGGTGGTGAACAGCAACGGGACCAGCGAACCGGCGCTCTTCACCAGCTCGGCGGTCATTGATCATGCCCTCACGGACATACTGCAGCAGAAGGTGGGCGTGCTGACGCACGCACACACGCATACACACGCGCATGCACACACACACGCGCACACACACACACACGGATCGGGAACGTCGGGTGTGCTGAAGCGCAGCCTGTCGATCAGCAGCAACAACTCGAACAGCTCGCTGTCGGGCGGCGAGAGCTCGCCGAACAGCTCGCCGCTGACGCAGGACATCATACTGAACTCGGAGCCGGCGGCAGCGCTGGGCGCTGGCCTGCCACTGCAGCAGCTGGCCGCCGTGCCGGGCGCTGCGGTGGCCCAGGCGGGCGGTGCCCTCTCCACGGACATCATTATGAATCCGGCGGTGTCGCCGTCGACCATACTGTGCTCGGCCAATGGCGCCGCCACGGCGGTGGTGCCCAACATACTGGCGCCCCACCAGGTGACCATGGCCAACTCGATACTGAACGACATCGCCATGCAGGCGGAGCCCACGCAACAGGACGCCGCCGTCGCTGCACTGGCGCTGAGCAACATTATGATGAGTCCGCCGACGGCGGCCAATGGCGTTGATGTTGGCGACACGCTGCCACCGACGCCGGCGGTCATGCAGCCCGAGGTGGCTGCCACAGCCACCTCGACGGCCGTCAGCAACATGATTATCAAGGCAGCCGCCGACTTTATAACCACACAGGAGCAAGAGCAGCATCACTATCACCATCATCATCATCAGCAGCAGCAACAGCAGCAGCAGCACCATTCGCATCCGCATCCGCATTCGCATTCGCAGCAACAGCAGCAGCAGCAGGTGGCGAATGCGGCTGCGACAGGCGGTGATCCGATTGTTAATCTGCTGCTGGGACACACGAGCACACCGGAAACGGTGGCCGTTGAGGCGGCCGCCGTGGCAGCTGCTGCCGCCGGCTTTCCAACGCTGGCCGCTGTCCATTTGCCGGTGGTGCCGCCGGCACCACAAGAATCTCTCATCGTTGCGCTGGCCACCGAGAATGCGCTGCAGAAGTCCGTGGCCACGGCTGCGGTCACCACCAACGGGGCCGTCATGACCCAGCAGGCATCGGCGCCCAGCGGCGCCGGCAGCATACTGCCCGCCGCCGTTGGCGCCGTCGCCGCTGCCGCCGCCGTCGCTGTGCAGCCGCCCATACCGCAGGAGCTGACCACCATGTCCGACCAGGATCTGATCAGCTACATCAATCCAAGCACCTTCGATCAGCGTAAGTTGCAGCTTTATGTTTCAGTTAGACAAGTCTTTAAAACTAATGCATAGAAATTGGAATACCAGAACATATAGAAAGATATCATCCAAATCAAACATTATCAATTTTAGCGAACAATTTCTCATTCATTCAGTTGATGATATTTAAAACTAGCTATATATTTTTTTTTATTATTATTAATATTTAACATTTACTTTATCTCTTTCCAGTTTAAAATGGCGACAGATCAACGCATTAAACTATTGGGTTATTTTTATTAACTAAGGGGAAACCACACAGGCCTAATACTAAGCATATAAATAGAAACACACACACACACACACACATACAAAAAAAATATATGTAACAAGAGTTTATTGTGGACCAAATGTTGTCGATAGACAAAACTAATTACCACCAATAATAAAATGTCACACACACACACACACGCACACACATACACTTTTATAGTTTTAAGCACACTTGTTAAGCTGTAGACCCTATAGATTTATATATACACACACACATATATATATTTTATTTTTTTTTTTGTTTAACTTTAATTGATTTTTTTCAACAAAAGTCAAATTATCTCAAAAATGATAACGACTGCCATATATAAATACATGCATAGAGCACCCCAGCTAAATGATAATAATATATAGACGAAGTACTAAGAAAATATTATATATGTATATGTCTGTGTCAAACATAAACATAACAAACTTGCAGTTAGCAAAGTAAATTTTTAATTTGTACTTTTTTTTTTGGACGTTTTTCATTTGCCTTATATTATTTTCAAAGTTAAAGTCTGATTTGATATATGTATATACATATGTGCACATGTTAAATATTGAAAATTACTAAATATACATATTTTTTCTTTGCTTATTAGGGGTTTGCAAAATCTAACAAATTAAACTTACATATATACATGTATAAATATTTATAGCTACGAATATGAATATGCGAAAATTCCAAAAGACTTTTTATTTAAAGAAAAAACCCAACATATTAAGTATATTTTTTTTCATACTGTTAAAGCTTAAAGTGTTTAAATTATTAATTATAACGAAATGACGAAGAGGAAACAGCACAGAAAAGTAACTAATATTTGCATTATTATAAACATAAAAAATATATATATATATATAAATGTTTACTATGATTGTTATTATAATCATTACTGTTTGTAGTTGCTAAATGTAGTCGTAGTTATAGTCCACAAATCAGAGTAACCTAACAATTAAAATGCTGATTTATAGAAAACATATTAAAGAAAAACATATTAAAAACAAAACATATTTAATAACATGTCTATAAATATGTTCAAAGTGTCTCCTTGTGTTTTTGAAAGTATTACAATGCGATGATAAAAGAGCGCCAGGAGAACAAAGTGTTCTACATTTAACATTTATAAATTGGCCAGCAACAATTGTTAAATATGCTTAGACATTATATACATACATACATACATACATACCTATATAGATATGCATATATATGAACTATGAACTATCAAGGAGAACAACCACAAATAAAACAACAGCAAAACCAACAAACAAACAAAAACCCTCTTGAATATGCATTTGTTTACCTGTACCTAACAATTTGTTGTACGATATTTATACATAAATATTTATTATATAATATTAATGCATAGAATTTGATTTTAATGACGAATTTCGCCGTGAACTAATTGAATAGAAATAATAATAAATATAAATAATAATAATAATAATAATGAAACAGGCTGCTACAGTTAAAAATTGAATAAAGAAAACAAATATATACCTTAGTTTACGTCGAGCCCACAAATACTTAGCAAGTATGCCATTTTCATAATGTTTCAAATACGTAAACAGTGTTTCGTGCTGGTTTCCAAAGAGCCCGGCCAAAATTGAAAAGCTATTAGGTGTTATGTAAATGTGTTAACCAATCTCAGAGATTGCATATATTCCTCATAAATACAAATATACATATTATATGATGGTAAACAGCCATTTTTGTTAAAGCTAAGCATAAATGTGTAAAGATATATAAATATCAATTGAATTTTTTTGCCCAACGTTGGTCAGAGTCAAGAAAAACCTCAGAGAACCGTGAACGGAAAAAGGCTAAGGCCTCGAAGAATTGTTATACTTTAAACTTACATATTGACATAACAATATCTCAATATATATAAATATATATATATATATATATATATATATATATATATATATGTAGTATTGAATGTATTTTTGATGTCCTTATTGCAGCCATTGAAATTATAAATCAAATTTCAAATGTATCAATTAATTGTTGTGTCAATAAATTGATTAAATGTAAAGCGAGCGAAAAACAAAAAACAAACACTTTCACAATAACACAAAAATAAATTAAAATTTTTTTAAACATGTTTTATATAAGTTCAAGTACAGCACTTTTATGATCAGGAACTTTTCTATATATATATATATCAAATCGTTTTTTGTTTTAGTTTATACAAGAATTTGCTCATGGAATCTGTGTGCTTTTTTTATATTTTATATGTTTTCCGTTTCCGACCAACTTTAACTCGAAACTCGTCTTTTTGATGTGAACATTTAAATTAAATAAATACAAATTTTACATATGCATGTAAGAAAAGTGTAACGAACCCAGCATTTTTAGTTTTTTGTGGTTTTATTAGATGCGCACTTGGCAGCATGAATCTTTCCTTCAACAATCAGTTGAACTCTGACATCGGACCAGGTAAGCTGAACAAAGTACAATTGATGGTTACGGGATAGAGTTGTATTTTATTATTGTAGAACGATTTAAAAAATATATAATAATAAAATACAAGTTTACATAAAATAAGAACTAATAACATTAACAATATGTACAATTTGCCTACAATTATTGCGGGTCTAGTATGCAAGCAGAAACTCCGCCGTGGGCAGAGCGCAGCGTGCACGATGCGATTGCCGTATCCAATCCGTGCTAACAGCTTGCACTGTATGCGTAGCGAAATGCGTTTGACGCCATTGCTCGTAGTCCTGGCGGTTTAGGCGACTGGGACATACCAGTACAATGGTGAGGCGGTCGTGCTGTGACTCGCTGACCAACTGCCCGCCACGCTGCATGAAGAGCAGTCTGGCCAGTTCGTCTGCATCGCGATTATAAAAGCAGCCGTAATGCTTGGAGAAGATGTCGTGGTTGGCGGCGCCCATCAGCTGCTGCTCCAGATTATCCAACTCAGGCTGTGTCATATGCACAGAGTCCAGCTCCGTGTCGCCGATGTCCTGCAGCACTTCCTGCAGCTCGGCCAGGCTGCAAAACGGATCTGTAAAGCTATCGCCAAACTTGTCAAAGCTCCTGTCAAACTGCGCCTGCAGCGCATCGGTGGCTGACAGCACATCCCTGGGACGCAGCTCGACCTGCTGCTTTTGGGACACGCGCAGCAGCCAGTCCAGGCGTAATATGTCGTTGGTGCGCGGCTGCTGCTGCATTAAACGTTCCACAAGATACACAAGATCGCCGGCTATGCAAATGCACTTCGGATCGTTGGGCAGCGGATTCTGGACTATGGTGCCGCCGTTCTGTGCGGCCAGCGCCTGCAGCTGTTGTTTGCTGTGTCCGCGTGTGCCGCTCAATATGCAAAAGTTGAAGCCCTCGAATATCTGAGAGCTGTTCTCCAGCGGCTTCGCATCGTAGCGCTTCTCGTATGCAGCTAAGCCGAGGCGATTGCGTTCCGCGGGTGTCATCTTCTGACGTTTGCGTTCCGTGGTGAAATCATTTAGGTTCGCCTGTCGCTTGTTCAGCTTTTTGATGACACCGCGACCCTGCAAAACAAACAATTAAGAACAGCTAAAAATCAACTACAATTAAATGGCTCACCTGGCACAGCTCTGTGAATTCCTGCAGTGTCATGCATTCGTTCCAAACCTTGTCATCTCGCACGAGCTGCGTGCGCGGAAAGTGCAGGGACTTGGGCGTAAAGAAGGCGCCGTAGGGCGTCAAGTCCGCCGCCTTCACCTGCAATATGACAGACTTGTCGGGCTGAATCCAAACATCGGGCGCGCCCTCCTTCTCGTTGGGCTTGTAGTGATACCAGAGCGGCGGCGGCTCAGTGCTGGCATTGCGCCAATGTGGACCCAATTCGTGGTGGAGCACATTGCGCTGCCGCGTATTGTTTGCTACACAGCCAATGCTGTATACTTCATCCCGGCCAGTGTCGTCGCCGGGCTTCAACACGCCCAACAAAAACGATTCGATGAAAGTTCGCTTTTGATTATAAAAGCCGCCAATGATCAGCACATCAAACTCGGTGATCAGACCCGCAATGTACTGTAAGAACAGATTATAAAATAGTTTTAAAAATTGGCCAACGTGCACACACAATCAGACTTACATCTGCTTTGTCCTTGTACCAGCCGCCGCCAACGCGCACACCGGGCCTGTAAATCGAGTTTTGTTTCTTGAGCACAATGCCCTCGGCATGGGAGTCGAGCATCCGCTGGAAGAGCGTGTTGAAATGCTCCAGGGAGCTAATTTTCTGACCCTTCATTATTTGCAGAACGCCCTGTTGCTCGCTGATCAGCTCCTGCAGCTTAAAGGCACGCTGCACATATGTCATATCCAGCAGACTCTCCCCGTTTATATAGAGCAGATCGTAGACGACGAAACAGGGTCGCCAGCTGCGCTCCGGCTTTAGATGCTTGACATCTGTGTTTTCGCCCTTCTCGCGGTAGCGCAGCTGCTGTGTATCCCAGATCATCATTTCGCCGTCAAGTATGATGGACTCCATGCCCAGCGGTAGCAGTGTACGCAGATGCGGCGTCAGAGTTCCGGTCTCGTAGCTGTCGCCAAAGCTTTTTGTATAGTCGGCGCCTTTGCGCGATATATACTTAAACTTGCCGCGAGCAAAGTGCAGCTGAAAGCGCTCGCCATCCATTTTGGTCTCCATATAGAGTACGTCCGACTGCATAAGCTCCTCGATCTTGCCCGGAAACCTTTCGCACAGCATCGGACGGATTTGCTGAAAGGGCTCAATGAGCGTGTTTAAGTTAATGGCAGCGCTAGTGTTTGCGCTCGTGCTGCGGCTACCGCTGGCAGACGGCGCTTGGAGCGAAAGCTTGTTGTCCGCGAGCAGACTACAAATACGCTGCAGATCGGAGCAGCGCTGGTACATCTCCTTTGCCAGTGGATGCAGCAGACCAAAAATCCGCTGCTCTCCAATGCCCAAGCTCATGGTCTTTAACAGAATGCGTATCAGCCACTTCTGCTCCTGGGCTGAGGCCAGCTCCGTAAATCGTATCAGCTCGCGTTCCTTAACTACAGTGAAAGTGCAGAAGAGTAAGAATAAAATTTGAATTATTTAACTAATTGCTTCAGGTACTTATGTTGTACTTTATGTATACACTCTGGGAGCACCTACCCGTTGTGTCTTCGTTGGCAATAATGTCGAGCATTTCATGGATTTGCTTGAGCGTCAGATTGCTGGGCTGGTTGTGGCAGCGGGGCAACAGCACAGCATGAACCACGTCTGCATAGTCGCGAAACGAGGACCACGTTTGGTTTTGCAGGCGTACAGCGTCATTAGCTAGGATTACACGTTAATTAAATGCATTTCGGCTGGGAGGATTGAAGCACTTACAATCTTTGGATAGCTGCAGGACTCGTATGTAGAGCCGTCCCAAGGCAGTTATCTGCAGGCCATAGTTGCCGCGCGAAGTGTCTGCGCCGGGCAGCAAGAGCCGAAGTACTGGATAAAAGCTGGTGGTCCCGTCTTCTATTTGTTTTGCCGTCAGACTGGCGCTCTGCCGGAAGGCCTCTCGGTGTTTGCAGAAGGAATCGTAATATCGCGTCAACACGATCTCCTTGCGCTGCATGTTTTTTGCCACCTTAACTCTCTCCATCATTGTACAGATGTCCCGAAATTTAATGGTGCTGGAGATGTCCATGGCGCTGTTATGATTTCATCACCGAGCAGACATTCAAACGACAAACAAACAGCAACAGGCTAGAGTTGCGTCGAATCGTTATGAACAAGTTCTATTGAACTGCTCACCTGTCTGATCGAACCACTATAGTTCATAACATAATAATTTAAATATGTTTCATAATATTTCTTTCTGCCCATTCTGATTAACTGTATATTTAAAATTTGTAACTTTAAAGATATTAGGACCTGCAATCAGAAAAGAAACGCACTCTGTTACCACTATAACGCACAATTAATCGTTCAACAAACTTGTACTTTCAATTGAGCTACAACGTTCAACTCTAATACTATGTCTTGATATACCGATAGCTGCGACTTATCGATATTAAAGCATTTTTTGGCCATATCCCAGAGATGCATTGTCACTTGCAACACTGACAACATAAGTATATGTTTTTTCATTTGACAACATTTGTGAAGTTTAATTAATTGAATTAAACAATAAATACAATATGTTGTATTTGGAAGACTATTTGGAGAGTGAGTATAACAGCAGAGTCACCAAATACAGTGAAACTGCAACATTAATTGCGCATTTCTCGTTGCAGTGATTGAGCACCTGCCGCAGGAGCTGCGCGACCGATTCACAGAAATGCGTGAATTGGACCTTGCCGTACAGAGTAAGAGTAACAGCGTGAATGAGACGTAAACATGTTGTAATTAACGTTTTTTCTCGTGCAGACAACATGGACTCACTGGACAAGAAGTCGCGCCTGTTCTTTCAGCAGTGCAAGCGCGGTGAATTGCAGCACGACTCAATGGACGCCGAGTTCTACAGCCTGCGGGGCGATTACTTTAAGGTAATGGAAGATGCCGATGAGAAAGTTGCGATTGCCACCCAAATACATGAGCTGGTCGAACGCTATCTGCGTCGGCTGGATAGCGAGCTGTTCAAGTTCAAGTGCGAGCTTGAGGCGGACAATAATGGCATTACGGAAATCCTTGAAAAGCGCTCGCTTGAGCTGGATGGCAATAATTCAACAGCCGCCACTGCGCTTTTACTGAGCATCAATCAAAAGGAGAATCGATACTACAACGCCAGCGCCGTCGTCAACAGCAATTTGTTGGGCGCGAACATCAACAGCGCCGCCGGCATCATCACCAGCTCAGGTGGCGTCGGTGGGAGTCTGCTGGTCAACAGCTCCGCACTCAGCAGCCTGTCTGGCAACAACAGTAATACAGTTGTGGTTGGTGGCCACCAGCGACATCGCAAACTGGAAAAGCGACGCGAAACCATTTGCACGGTGCCCGTACAGGAGAAGCGCGCCAATTTAAACCAGTCGTTGCCAGTGGCCGGCAACAGCAACAGCAATCTGGGCGGTAATATCATTAATCCCGTCAATAGCAACCATGTCAACACACTCACTACACACGTCAGCCTGCCAATGGCGCCCAGCAGCGTCGGCAACGCTGTCACCAGCACGGTGGGCGCGAATATTGTGCGACAGCTGCCCACGAATCTCACGACTCACAGTGTGCTCAGCAACAGCAACAACAATGCAGCTGTCGCGGCCGCAGCTGTGGCCGCAGCAGCTGCCGCTGCCAACAACAGCGTCAGCGTGGGACCAGTGGCGGGCACGGGCGCTGGCCTGGCTGCCAGCCACGGCAATCCAACAGTCAGCTACAACCTGCACCAGCTGGGCGGCGGTGCAGCTGCTTCAAGCGCCATTGCAGCCGCTGCAAGCCAAGCGATCGTGGCCACCCAGCAAATGCCGCAAGGACGACGTACGGCCAGCCTGAAGGCCAGCTACGAGGCCATTCATGGCGCTGGCGTTGCTGGCAGCACGGAGTTCTGGTCGGCTGCAGCCGCTCATAGTACAAATATGCAGCCGGCAACTGGAACGCTGGCTGGCGGCGCTCATCATCATCACCATCAGCAACAACAGCAGCAGCAGCATCATCATCAACAGCAACAGCAGCAACAACAACAGCCGCAACAACAACAACAACATCAGCAGCACCAACACCAACAGCAGCAGCACCAACAGCAGCAGCAACATCAGCAGCAGCAACACCAACAGCAGCAACACCAGCAGCATCACCAACAGCATCACCAACAGCAACATCAACACCAGCAACATCAGCATCAGCAACAGCATCACCATCAGCACCATCACGAGAAGAAACATAAGAAGTGAGTAAAATTTGGCCCTACACATTTTTCATAGTGCTAACTTTTTGGGGCTCTTTCTAGGAAACTGAACGCCAGCATTTCGATGCCTGGTGGCATAGCTGTCAAGTTCTGGGACGGGACTCCAGCGGCCAATTCGATAGCCTCGTCGTCATCATCGATGAGCGTGGATTCCGTGGACCTGCTGGCGACTGCCTCGGCCGCACCTATACAGCATACCAATCTTAGCCATGGCACGTTGGCCATCAATCCAACGGCCAATCAACTGGCCACTGCTCACGCAACCGCAGCTGTGGCGGCGACGGCAGCTGCCGTGACCTTGCCAACCGTAACCAACGTAACGGCGGCTACTATCGGACTGCCCACTGGGGCGCTGGTGCCGGGCGCTAATCTGACCATCAGCGAGGCCGGTCTGGTTGTCGAGCAGGCCAACGAGGGCGAGTGGAGCTATGATCCGAACGAGCCGCGCTATTGCACCTGCAATCAGGTCTCGTATGGTGACATGGTGGCCTGCGACAACGACGCGTGCCCTTACGAGTGGTTCCACTATCCGTGCGTGGGCATTACCCAGCCACCCAAGGGCAAGTGGTACTGTCCCAAGTGCACTGCCTCTATGAGGCGTCGCGGCAATCGGAAGAACTGACTAACGTTCGGTGCTTCAGCAGGAGCCGGAGCTGGAGCTGGGTCTGCGGCTGGAGCTGGAGCTGGGGGAGTTTAACAGGCATTGGCAAATCTGGCCGCAGACCTATCACTTATGATACTTTAAATATTAGATTCAATAATATATGATTCAATAAATAACTGAACAATGGAGCGAAAACAAAAGTTCAAGTTCACGAACAAAATGACCTCTTGTTATTATTTATTGATTAATATACTAGAAATAATTAGATGTCAGCTCTTAAATTATTATTTATTTACGTGTGATTTAAAAGTCTGGTATAAACAAAATTTTCAAATACAACCATCAACAAATTCGCAAAGCATATATACCTCTTTATTAACTGTGTAATTATTTACAGTCGTTAAATTTAATAAACATAAATTTGAAGCTTAATCTTTTGGGAGCTTTAAGTATAACTTTTTCATAACTGCGTCACTAATTTATCGAAATTAAAATCGATAGCCCAATAAATTATCGCATCGTGAAGACTCATCACTAGCATTGAGGTGACGGCAGCACTGGCTTTGTCCGAAAACAAACTACATAAAAGAAGTAAATTTGTGCTGTACAAACGCAAAGTAATACCCTGATTGTGTCTGTACGGTGGTAGAGAGAACAAAACGGTCGTACAACCACTCATTACGTGCACCCAACGGTTACAAATAACGGCCTCAAAATTGGCAAAATACGCAAAAACAAGAAAATGAGCTACAATGAGAAAAGCGAGGCCATCAGCAAAGAGGAATGGTTGCAGCGATTGGAGCAGTTTCCATTCAAGCAGGCAGACATGAATCGCCTCATTATGAACTACTTGGTAACAGGTAAGCACTCACCAAAGCACCCACCCACCCACAAACCAACCCCACGCCAAGCACTCCCACTGCGCATCGCAATATCTATTACAATTTGTATGTATGCATTTTTATTGCAGAGGGTTTCAAGGAGGCAGCCGAGAAATTCCAACATGAGGCAGAGCTCGAGCCGAGTGTTGAACTGAGCAGCCTGGATGATCGCATCTTAATACGCGAGGCAGTGCAGGCCGGACGCATTGAAGAGGCCACGCATCTGGTGAACCAGCTGCATCCGGATTTGCTGGGCACCGAGCTCAATTTGTTTTTCCACCTGCAGCAGCTGCAGTTGATTGAGCTCATTAGGGCCGGCAAGGTCGAAGAGGCCTTGGCCTTTGCTCAATCTAAGCTATCGGAGTCGGGCGACGAGATTCGCTTCGAGCTGGAGCGCACTCTGGCACTCCTAGCATTCGAGAAGCCCCAAGAGAGCCCATTCTCCGATCTGCTCGAACAATCGTACAGGCAAAAGATTGCCAGCGAGCTGAACGCAGCCATATTGCGGTGCGAGCACAGCGAGGACTCGACGCCAAAGATGATGTTTCTGCTCAAGCTGATTTTATGGGCTCAATCAAAGCTCGACAACCGCTCGATCAGCTATCCGAAGATGAAGGATTTGGAGACTGCTCAGGTGGAGCCCAAGTAAAGGGCAGCAGTAGCAAATGTTTAAGCAAGGGGCGGGGCGGGGCGTAGCAGCTGTAGGGTCAATGAGTGTTTAATTGGAGCAAAGTAATACCATTTCTATATCTATTTCTATATATATATATATTTTATAAATGTATGCATTAGGATTTTATGTTGCAAGCGATTGAAAATGTCTGAAGCTGAATCTGGTTTCGAGAGAACAAATTAGCCAAACAAAATGTGTGTTTTCTTGCTCTATTGCGCCAGCCAATGGTTAATCACCAGCCAAAGATGAGGTCCATTGCCTTGTTCATCAGTCCGGAGCTCTTCTGGGGCACATTGCGGTTGGGCGAGACGTGCGTATCGGACTGAGCGATGTTGTACGACTGCTGTGCAAGTGGACGCACCTTTGGCTTGAACGGAACGGCGTCTGCGGGCACGATCTTGGCGTTCTCTTTGTCGATGACGCTGTCGTCGGTGCAGCGCGTGACGCCGACCATTACATTGCTGGCGATCACCTTTAGGTTGTAGTTGAGCGCCTTGTCACTCTCGATACGCGACGCGAAGCGCACATGCATCCAGTTGCCGTTCTGCGGCGCATGCACCACATCCACAATGGTGCCGCACATTGTGAAGTGCTGTAGGATCATCGAGCTGGCGCCTGGCGAGAAGCCAAAGATTGTTACCCAGAAGTCACCATTGCGGGCCTGCGGCGTATGCGCCATTGCCATCGGTGACATGTTGGCGCCCAGTGGCGAGCAGAGGGCGCGCATTGAGGCGTTGACGGCGTTGGGTGCATTGGGCACATACGAGTCGTTCAGCTGCGTCGTCGGCGGATGGCAGCTCTGGTTCAGGCTGTAGCTGGAGCTGTTCAGATGCGACG
Source organism: Drosophila lacertosa (assembly GCA_004143845.1). Taxonomy (NCBI): domain Eukaryota; kingdom Metazoa; phylum Arthropoda; class Insecta; order Diptera; family Drosophilidae; genus Drosophila; species Drosophila lacertosa. The sequence goes on along the minus strand of SCDZ01000419.1, from coordinate 33,183 downwards.
TTTGCAACATGCCCAAATGTGACCGTTGCGGCGTGCCGCACATTTGCTCGCTGCGCAGCGAGTCGAACAGGCCCTGCGTTGGCGGCCCAGCCTGATGACTAGTATTTGGTCCACCAGCAGTGCCGACGCCACCGGAACCGGCGAAGAGTGTGCGCGTGCCCATCCCCGAGCGATTGAGCTGTTGCTGCTGCTGCAGCTGATGCTGATGACTGTTGGTGTAGCTCGTTTCCTGGGGCGTGTTGCCGCTGGGCGGCGAGGCTGTAAATAACGATGTTCTTGCACTCATATTGCATTTGTTAATCACAGGCTAGCACTTACCGAAGCTCACGTTATAGCGTCCTCCCATCTTGGGCGAAAGCGTGTTGTTTTGGGGAGTCATTGCCTGAGAGTCGCCCATGAGGAATGGCGGCAAGTACTGGCTTTGATTGCTGCCGGGACTGCTGACGGGGCTGCCGAGTGTCATGGGCTCCATTACTTTAATTGGTTAACTGTACAAATTAAAAACAACACAAAACACTAAACTGAAGATCAACTGGAACTGAGCAAGCGCGTCGCACAACCGATGCAATTTAAAAATTGATGCAGCAGCCACTCAATGCGTTTACAGTTGTGGTTTTGAGTGTTGCAACAGCTCTTATCGAATATTTCGATAGATTTTGGGATTTTTATTGCGACGAAACCCATTTTGGGCTGACCGTACATGCAACAGGTATTTTTTAGTACAAACAATTTGCGGCCGTGATCGACATATCGATAGTAAAGGCATCGATTGGCAGTTTCGTTTCAGACATCACAGACAGCAGAGCTGCAGGGCAGACGCGTGTAGCCTGTACGCCTTATTTATTTTTTTGTTGCTTCTCAGAAGAGTACATTTACAACAATAAACGCGACGCGACGAACAAGTGTGTGCCTATTTTTTTGTTGCTGCTGCAGTTTTAATTCAAATATTAATGCGCGCAAGTGAATTTCTTAATAAACAGCCTGTCCCTGCCCTACTCTCAGAGGTCCTCAAAAAATCTACATAACACGAATTTAATACTTGTGCAAGGGTGCTAAACGCTATGTGGAGTCCAACACATTGCAGTGTAACTGGTAAGTGCAGGTGTTACTCACTCGCTCTCTCACTGTCTTTCTGGGCTGTCAGCTGGTCACACTTGCAAATGCCGTTGCATAAATAACATTTTGAGAGGGAGGGAGAACTGCTCAGAGAGACGCTCCTAAAATATCGCATTAAAATTAAAACTGGTTTAGTGAGTGTGACGGTGTGTATGACAGTGTGTATGTCTGTGAGTTCGACTGTGTATATAAAAAATTGTCATATTAAAGCCCAAAGCCTATTGAACTGCTGTTAAATACAATTAATTGGTCAAATTGCGCATTATGCTTCTTATTGTAAACGGCTTACGGTTGGATGGCAATAAGAACAACAATGTTAATTCACAATTGCATATACATATACTTAGAGAGCTTAAGTGTGTTTGTTGTTTTTTTTTCTTATATTTGTTTTGTTGTGGTGAAAACCATTGTAACCTACCTATTCAACATCTTGTTTGAAATTTCACTTTTCTGTTTTCGACGCGGACGCATGACCCTCGCTCTGCTAGCTGCTTGCTGTTGTTGTTGCTGCTGCTGCTGCAAGTTTTCCCGGTTTTCTCTTTTTTTGTTTGCCCATCTATTTTTGCCCAGCTCAAGCCCCATATCAGTAGTAAGTTACGTTGATAAGATTATGTATTTATTTGCCATACTCATTGCTCATGCGATAATTGTTTACTGCTTCTTCTTTTTCTAAGACGTCGCTTACTCATCGCGCGTGTCTAAAATGTAAGAAATACAAAAACAAAAAAAAGTCAACTCGCAATTTAAACAAACGCATTGCGAATTCGTCCCCTCCTTGTGCGCCATCATTCGCATGTTTTTCGTTGATTGATTTCTAGTATTTGCTTATGGCGCATAACGCGCGCATATTTGATTTATTTTGATTCCGCTTTTTCTTCTTTGTCGCATTCTTTAGCGTATGCGTGTATGAGGTGTGTGTGCGCGAGTGTGCGTGCGTTTGTATGTGTTTGTTCTTCTCTCCATTGTATTCGGTATGTTTATGTTTTTGTGTTGTTGTCTTCATGGCTGAATGTCAATGAGAAATCAGCGCTAAATTTCAGATTCGTGATTCGTGACAAAATGGCAAAACCTGCGCAAATTATTTTCTCTTTCGCGCGCTCACTCTCCTTCTCTATCACACGCTGCTTAGCTTGTGTTGTGCTGTTGTTGTTGTTGTTATTTTTTATTTTAATTTTAAACAGCAATTGCAAACATGTATATAGTATAATTTTAATGAAATGCACATATGTAAATGTAGAAATATGTATGTATGTATGAAACTGTGTACATTGGCGCAGATGAATAGGTAAATGACTCACAAAATGTTGAAAAGCTCATGCCTGCAAATAAACCAGATAATGCACAAATACACGTACAAAAGCACACACTGCTACACCGATAAGAGTAATAATTATTCTACATACACTCTCTCACACACACATAGATAAACTGTTTGATGTCTTGTCATCAGCTTGATTGGTAACTTGTTTTGCTATTGTTTGTCCTGTTGCGTCTGCCTTTCCACCTTGAACTTGGACAATTCCCCAATTTACCGGCTGCTGTTGTTGTTGTTGCTCTCTCCAAAGTTGTCACATTCTACACACAAACACATATGTACATTTTCTTTTAAACATATGTATTTGCATGTTTGCACAGTCCACAAAATCCAGCAATTAAACAATATGGTAATTAGTCGAAGCCCAAATGCGCTTTTTTTTCTTATCAAAACTTAAAACAGCTTTGCTTAAGCAATATTTATAAAACACGAAAAATACACAAAAACGAAAATAAAAATAAAAACATGAATCAGAATTGGGTAGTTTCAGAGGCAATACGAACAAAAAACAAAAGAGGAGAGTTTCTATTATTTTCTTATTTAAGAATAATACTTCATTACCTTTTTTTTTGTTTGGAGCGAAAAGAAGAATTTGTGGGATGTCGATAAAGAAATATATTTATACAACTTTTGCTCGGCAAACAAAAAAACAAATCAAAGGTATGCTAATAAAAAAAGCAATTCACGATTTTAAGGAAATTCACTTTTATATACTTTAGGATATGTCTTTCAGTTAATAATAGCTAAGTCCTTTTTTTGTTGAAAGCAAATCAAAAAACTTTTTTATTCAGTAGTTGCCATGGATATAATTGACTGCAATTCTTTTCTTTAAACGTAAAGAAAAGCCATATAAATATTGCACTATGTTGTTTATATGTCAAGGATATTGTGACTTGCAATGCAAGCCTTATGACAAAGTTGTTGTAGCCTTTCGCAAGTTAGGTGGTCATATGAAAATCGTTGACGTCAATTAATAAACAAATCCGTTGGCTGCTCTCGTGTCTGTCTCTTGGCATTGTTTGCATTCTTGCTTGATAAGTGCCCCGCAAGCGCCTGCCCCACGTTCCACCTCCCTCCAATTGTTCAATTCATTTCACGCTTCCCGCTGCCAACAATCGTCGTTGGTAGCACATAAAATAATACGTATGTACATATGTATATATATGTTTTGTCTTATTTGTCAAAGACTAGTTCCAATATTTGCACTCGAGATGAGCACACGCCTCGTTTGTGTGCGCCTCAAACACCCACACTCACATACACACACTCACACACAAACACAAACACTTGTTTCTGTTAGAATCGTGGTATTCCGAAAAACGATTTCTACAAACAACAAGTCACTTGTCTGAAGAAAGAAAAGAACTATAAAGTAAATTGGGAAACAATTTCATTGGAATTATGTTCATACATATGTTTTATTTGCATTCTGTAAACAAAAAGAAAATGGTAAGTGATTCGATTCGGTTCACGGTTGAAATCAATGCAGTTCCTTCAGGTTCTTCACATCAGCCTTAGGCTTAACAGAAAGATAAAAACCATACTGGAAGTCATTTCTTTTACAACTTAGAATTCTTTATATGTACGAAAATGTTGTAATGTGGCTTCGATTGTTCTAAAAACTTTTACATATATGGTTATCTTTATATTCAGTTAATTTAGTTGATTGTTTTTTGTTTCTCCGCCACTTTAATGGACGCCTGGCCTTAAGTAATGAGAACGCTCCCATTGGCGGCTGGCACTCCCTTGTTGGCTTTTCGCCCCCTTTCATTCCGTTACATTTCCCAGCCCGGCCATAAATCCGCCGTAACTGGGTGCATGGTTTGTACTTAGTAATGAGTCGTCGTCGTCGTCGTCGTCTGTTTTTAGAAGTTGGCTGCTGTTTTCAGAACTAGCTGCTGTCTAACTGCGTGCGTTATTTTTAGCCATAAATTCTTGCTGGCCATTCGCTCGAACGTGCACGGAGTTACAGCAACAACATTAGCAACAAGAGTGAAAATTGCGCAATGCGCTGCCTTTTAAACAGACCACAGAAACCATCAAACTAACCAATCGACCAGACAAACAAACAAACATTCCACCAACCAACCACCAAAGCGAAAAACAAAGCACCAACAACAACAACAAAAACAACAACAAAATCAACACACGCACATGACCAATCCCAAAACAACAAGAATTCAACGAACAAAACAATTTTCTTCGTAGTACCGATAATTAAATACCCTTGCATATGTAAGATTTGAGCTAAATGATTATTGCATATATTTGGCTATATTTTAGAGAAGTATCATCATAGGAAATCTTAAAATTAGCCAGTTCAGTTTACATATCTAAAACAAATTACAATTAGAATTTAATGATTATATATTTAAAACAAAGAGATTTGTTTGCATATAGGGTCTATTCTTGATCCAGTGCAATAATGTATATTAACTTTAATACACATTTTTAATGGGAACCGGGTTCAAGTTAACTTTACCGATGATTGAATACCCTTTACATAAATAAGAACCTGATTTGCATATAATATTTAACACCTTTCGCGAGATAATATACCCTCTCTTGTACTCTCGGCAAGGGTATAACAACTACATGTTTAAACTATTTCAATTTAAGTTCCCATTTGAAACTTTTTGTAACTGCGCAATGTTTCCATAATGAAGTCTTTGTGTATGTGCGAGAAATACACTATCGAGTAAGGTCACAGTTTAATTTACTATAGAAAAATCGTATATTTTCATATTATTGTTGCCAATATGGGGTATTAAAATTGTTCTCTAGATTTTAAAAAGTTTGCAGATGTTTCTTTTAACACTCATTTTATATAGCAATTTTTATAAATTTCACAATTTTTCATTTGTTTGATTTTTGACTGAAAGAGTAATATGCTAAATATGTGTATAAATAAAATTATAAAATATTTTATTATGTTGTTGAAGACACTGATCTGATATTTTTGTTTCAAACGAAGCTTGTCGGTAAAAACTTTTTGTATATTGTTTACAATATAGCTTTATTTCCATTATTTTAATATAAACTATAGATTAGATAGGTTATCTTATAGACTATGTCTAAGCAGATCAGATAGTTCAAATTTATTTACAGATAAGTTTAAAATGACGTTTTCAGTGCACGAGCTCAAATCGATTGCGAGAGGTTGATACAAAGAGAGAGGGAGGGGAAAAATAGGTAGCGGGAGAAAGAGATAAAATAAAATGAGGTAAGCTAAAAGGTAGGAGCTAGGATAGAGTTAGTGAAAAAAAATGAGTGTGGAGAAAGAGAGAGAGAAAATGAAAATAGAGATAGAGAAAAAAACACAGGTAACTTTGGAAAGGAAGAATGTGAGGTAGAGAATGAAAGGTAGGCAAGTAAAAAGACTATGAGAAAGAGAGAGAGAGATGAATAAACCGAGATCAGCAATTTTTAAACGTTTTTGTTGCAATCTCAAACGAATATTCATATGTATATAATTAGTAAATACGAAATGTGTAGCTATTAAAGATAATGGTTAAGTCCGCTAGAAAAAAACGTATTAATCGGAGATATATGTGGTTAAAATTCTTGCTGCAACAGTTGCTGCAAGCGCTGCAAAGAGCCTGCTGGTCGCCGTTGGATGCACCAATGCGAAACAGTTACGTTTCATTGCCCCGACCCAGTTAGCGACTATTTTTCCCGGCGAATAACAGAAGTGCAGCGAACGAAACAGGTCTGAAATCAGATCTGAACTCCGCCTCCTGTCGCATCAATTGATTTCCAGTTTAGCAGTTACTGCCAACAGCTAACTGCTAACTGCTTGTTGCATGCATTCTTCTTGGCCAGCTACCTGGCTACTGGTTCTCCACCGCCCGCCCCCCTTGTCGGTCTTTGTTTATGACATGCACAAGTTGAATTGAAAATTTATTTGACCTTTCGCATTAAGTCAAAGACATTAACGTGCAATTGTCTCTGCGTGTCCAACAATTGAATAGACATGCATTTACTTGCCCCTCTTTCATTTCGAAGAAAAAGAAGATGCACACAAGCATGACTGAATGACAGCTACCCTGTACAAAGTTGCAGTAAAGACTGCTCCTATATTCCACAAGATAAGCTAAAATAATAGGAGTGAATTTTAACATAGAAAAAAGGATAGGTGTAGACTTGTTGTCTTTAATTATTTAACACAGTGCGAGCCGTTAGTTTGCAGCATTTTCAAGGGGTATATTTAAAAAAAAAGTATTTTGAATTTTTCAAATTTCTTCATAAGTTGCAGTTGCAGCAATGCATGCAGCAAATGCATTATAATTTGCAGCAGCAGCAGCAACAGCAAAACTTAATGCAATGCAATGCGCGCATGCATTGAAAAGGCAAAAAAAAGAAAGAAAAAAAAAGCTATGGAAAAATGTGAATGAAATGAAAGGCCGCACAGAATTGCGTTCGGGGCAATTGGAGGAGTGGTTTCAAGTTTGTTTTCTTTTATAGTGGCGGCTTGCTATAAATCAGCATTTTCGCACGATCTCGGCAATTGTTAATGCTGTTGTCGTTGCAGCTGTAGTTTATGATATTGCGGCTAATTGTGCCTGATGCGATGTACATGCATACATACATACATACATACATACATATATTAACAAATGGTGTTCTCTGCTAACGGTTTAAAACCGTCGCTGGCCATTTTGTTGTGTGGTTGCTGCCAGGAATAACCGAAGTAACAGAAATAACATTAACACTAACAGTCATTATGGCCTGAAGAGTTCACACTGTGGAATGCTACGAATTATAAATAAGCATTATTATGTATACTCTGGTTAGCTTAGTTCGCTCTTCAATGTGTTATTAATGGTTCTGGGAAGCAGACAAACAAAGCAACATGTATAATAATAATTAGCCGAAACAATGCTCAGCTCAATTCAAATGGCAGTGAGATAATCGTGTGCTTTAAATACCCTAGCAAAATGGTATACCGAATTGATCGCAAGAAATGTAACGCAACAAAGAGTATGTTTAAATTTAACAACTCCGTTTTTTTTTTGTGTTTGCACGTTGACAATATTCGCTTTATATTGCACAAGTCAAATTGAACTGAAGGGTAATCCATTTGGAGCAGTTAGAGCCAAGTTTGGTGGTCAGCAAAAAACGCAAGCTCAAAACCCGCCAATGGGTTTGATTGGCAGCGCGAGTTCACAATTAGGAAATACACAAAGCGGGGTAAACCAATGCCAACGGAAACTGAAACAAAACCCGAAGCGCAGCTAATTTGAAAAAACATTTCAAATTGTATCTCTATCTGTTTTGTGTGAGTGTGTCTGTGTGTGTTTGTGTGAGTGTGTCTCTAATGCAGCTGCTGCCCTGCCATATTGGCTCATTAGCATGCAAAGCATCGAGCAGCGAACTAAGCCCCGAGGAGCATTGGCCTCGGGAGCAGCAACAACAGCAGCAGCTCCACCCGTCATCATCATCATCATCATCATCATCGTTGTCCGCGTTCTCTTGGCAGCGGCCACGCCCACTTTTCGTGCGACTGCCTTTGCCTCGAACACGCAGTCGAAAGTAGAACAGCGAACTTAAAGTGCGTGTTGGGAATTTTTTTTTTTTTTTTTTTTACATTTGTAATGCGACTTTTACTGCGCACAGCTGAATCAGTTGCCGCCGAGTAGGCGTCCAATGGGAGGAGGGGGGGGGGGGGGGGGGAGGGGGGAGCGGGTGGGGGACGCAAAGGTGTTGCATGCGGAGAAACAGCAGCTCCTCAATGCCGTCGTCATCGTCGTCGTCGTCGTCGTCTGTGGCATTAATAAGGTCGCTTGGCTCTTAACGGTCGACGGCCACTGTTAACTGTCGCAAGTAGAGTTTTTCTTTTGGGTTTTTTTAGTCTTTGTCAAATTGTTTGTGCGTTTTAAACCGCCCACAAAACACCGCGCGATATAATTGCGAAGCACCTCGAAAATAAATATAATAAACATAATGATGATGATGATAATGATAATAAGCAATGATGTAATCGCAATGCAATTTTATTAAATTACGCGCACTTTCAATCTATCAAACATTTATTTTTTTTTTTAATTTTTTAAGTTCGTTTAAGGCGAAATATCATAAACAAATTTCTTGGCCGTGGAAATGGATCCAGAAAGTGGCAGGGTTAGGGGAAAAGGGAGTGGCGTGTGAAGTGTGGAGGGGAGTGGGGAATGGGGCAGATACATAACCAACAGCCACTTGGCAATGATTTCATAAAAATGAATTAACCTCAAGTGTTGACCTCCTCGAGAGAAACAGAGGCCAGCCAAAAGTTAAAAGAGCAAAAGCAACAAATGCGACAATTGGCGACAGTTGCATTGTTGCTGCTGCTATTATTATTATTATTATTATTATTATTATTGTTTTATTATTGTGCCCCCTGTCTGGGCTTAAAGGGTATCCAGAAGGTTGTATGTAAAAGTTAGTTGGGTGTTATTTTATAGTTCAATAACTGGAGGGTTATTGAATATGATATATGTATGATTGTAGTAAGCTATTTACATACAGGGTATACTTGGGTTGTGCAAGCCTTGTTTGCAACGTTCTTACTTGTTGGTTTTGTTATTTTGTCGTTCTCTGTTAAATCGGACATTATAAAAGGTGCAATAGTCACAATGCATATGTATGTATGTATGTTTTTATATACATATATTATATGCCTTTGTGTGTGAACGCGGGTCAGGCGAAGCATTTAAATAATTGACAATAAACAAACGCACACACGCACATTCACACATATAGATATGTATATACAGCACATACAATTCGTGGGTAGATACATTCGTAGTTATTCTTGCTTTGAAACAAAGTTCGGGAGCGTGCGAAGAGAGCCGAACAAAAAGCTTAAATTCCACTAAATTATCGTTTGGGCTATGCGAGGAATTTTGTTAAGTGGCTTTAGAGATAACTGCACTGAAACATTTACTATTATAGAATTTCAGACATACATATATAAATATTTATGTGATTATTTGTATCTGATTAAATAAAATGCAAGAAAAGCATTTGATTTTAACGTTCAAAAAACGGTATGTTTAATCTTAGAGACCATTAGAGCTGGAAACATAAATTGTCCCAGTCTAAACCAGTTTTTAAAACAGTAATTATTATTATAAGTTATTCAAATGTAAACTCAGACCTCCTTGTTCAATTGTTTAAAAAGCTCAAACACTTTTTCTGCCGATGTCTGCTTTTAAAAAAGTACAACCAAAGCAATTCTTTTTATTCCAAACAATCTTCTGTTTATTCAGTGATTTGAGGTTGAGATTTGCAGTCTGCTGGATTTCTGCTTGCCGCCTCGAGTTTATATTTTATGCAATTGGCACAGCGGCATTTTTGGGAATTCCACAATTAAGGTTTTGTTTTCTGTTTTTTTTTTTAACGTTTATAGCATTGGCTTACTTTCACGTATGCCCCACACACGTTTCGAGAAGTTCGACTTGTATTACCAATACTAATAAGATTGAAGTCATATCCCTTCGTTTTTTGGAGACATTTCCGGATCAGCATTAATTTGGCATTAACTGATTTGTTTTAAGTTTTAGTTCTTGGCTTTTTAAATATTTGAACCGGTTCGATTGAAAACCAGATTCCAGGCTTTCTTTTAAAGCAAACATTGAGTTTGTTTTGCATGCGAAATTTCGTATTGATGTGTGTATGTACATTCATATTATTTGCATATGTATGTGTGTTGGTACATTCATGCATATGTAAACATTCACTATTTGAACATTCGAGTCTTTTGCTTCACTTGTGTCGGCCGAATGACAATGGCTGCCCACTATCCATCCACCTGCTTCCAGCGATTCGTCTCACGCTCTCTTTCTTCGCTTCTCTCCGCTTTCCGTCCGCCGGTGTGTGTGTGTGTGTGCGTGTGCCTGTGTGGGTGTATTTGTCTATTTGCCCGCAATTTATTGATGACGCCAGCGCGCTGTTCGCTTGGGCTTCTGTTTGCTCTCGACAAGCACGCAATTACGTGTCGATTGCTTTTGTAGCGCCGCCCATTGCATCTCTTTCCCCCCTTCCCTTAGCTCATTTATTTCGCTATACCGCTTGTCGCCATTAACAGTTCGAAATGCGAACGGCATTAAGTGCAAAGAGTGCTCTGGGCACACAACATTATTTTTTTTTTCGGTCGGCTATAAAACACCGAAGATCGAACGATCAAAACAATTCATTTGGCTTAACGGCGTGACTCAAAATCCAAAAAACGTTGCCGACTGTGTGGCCATATTAACGAAAGTCGTAGCCTGCGTGCCTCGAGAAAATAAAAATAAATAAACAAAAAAGCGGACCAACTTAACGGTTTCCCCTGCTGCTCGCTGGTTGCTCTCTGCGATGTTGTCACTCCGCTGCTGCCGCCGCCGCCATCGCTCTCTTTGCGCTCTCTATGCTCCACTCGCTTCGTTTTGTTTTTGTCGCTGTTTGGCATATTTACCATTTGGCATTTACCTTTTGCCATTTCTATTTTGGTGGCAGCCATTTGCATAACTCCCTCTCGGTCCCTGGTCCGCTAGTTTTTGCTGATGATGAAATTAGAGTTGAGACGCTCGTGTCACGAGCATGCACGACTCAGCACAGCAACATTAAAATGTTAACGTTAACCATTATTTTAAGATAAGAGACTTCTATAAATAAATTATTTGCAAGCTCAAGGAACCCCAAGAACCAAATTTCTATAATTATATAAATACTATATGTATAACTTTGGATTATGCGTGTGCCAATTGTGGTCAGTGAGCGTTTCGTGTTATGTTGAAAAACGCGTAATGTACCTTTCTCTTAAAAAAAAAAAAGACGCAGGCACTAGATTGCACTAGGCGCCTCATTCGAACCGGTTTATCGATAAAAATTGGAAACATTCTGGCCCATCATCATCCATTCATCTATTGCTCGTTACTATGTACCGTTGCCGGCTGTCTTTAACCTCAATTATGTACAAGCAGGCATCTGTATGAATCTATGTATGTAACTACATACATCTCTACACGTATGTATATGTTGATGTATGTCCATACATATGTAGACTGAGAGTGACTGGCGATGTCGTCGCAAAAACTTCCCAAATTGGCTTAAGCTATGTGCTCAAAGGGAAAGACGCGACAACAACCAGTGACGAATGCGGGTCCAAAACAGAACGGGCAAGGGGCAACGGGCGAAAAGAAATGAAATGTAAAAAAAAAAACCGCTGTTAATGTAATAATAATTATTTGGCGTCAAGACGCCCACAGTGAGCAAAAGGCAGCCGTCACTTCTTTCACTCGTAATGAGCAAAACAGTAAAAAGCCAAACAAATTTGCAAGACTGGCTCAAAAAACAGCAAAAAAAGGTTTTTGTTGCTTTTCTATTGAACGCTTTTCACTTTACGCCTTGTAATTGCTGTTGTTGTTGTTGTTACGGGTCTAAAATTTGCGCAATTTTCGTTGCGCCAACAAAATTGTGCAAAGCATATTTGAATACCTATCCAACAATCAATAAGCAAAAGTCATTGTAAATCGATTGGTTAATACTCTAAAGAAAAAGGGGTGAAATTAGAAAATGTATAAAACTTGCAATATTACGATTTGGCAACAATTCTTTATCCATTTTTATTTTGCTGTGGGATTTAAAGTTAACAAATTTCTTGTTAAAAACACACATGTACAGTCTGATAAGCTAATATTTATATAGTATATATATGTATATGTATATAAATAATCAACTGAAAACGTGACATTTTCGAAATGATTTTCTACAAATGTGAAACTGCTTTTCCACGTACATGAACATACATGGATTGGATCTCAAGCCTAATGTATTCCCGGTGAACACATGGATGTCTGAATATTTATGAATAATTAGAGCTGAGAAATGGAGTCTCTTCTTCAATTGCCTATGCATATATGTAACTGGACTGGAACCGACACCGACCGAAGTACCGACCGACTCATCTTGACTTCAAAACAATGCTGCGACTTTCTGCGCACCACAAATGCCAAAAGCAAATTTTCTGTGGTTTCCATATCAGCCGGATGCTCCGGCTATGGCTATGACTTTGGTCTTGGCTTTAGTTTTCGTTTTAGATACGTCGAGGTCACGAGGCGCTCTCAAGTGAAACTCAGCGCGACTCAAAATTCGCATTTGGGTCGCCATCAAATGCCGCAGTAGCGATAAGTCTGATTGTGTGCCGAGAACTGAGTCACAATCTATCCATGCGAATTTTAGCTAGCTTAGATTGGATTTTTGGCGACATACTCGAGACCTTGTTGTTGACACAGCTGCCGGATATGAAGAGGACCCAATCAAAAGACATTACACGGTTACAGCTGATATGAATGAACTTTTTAAGACGATCATCGAAGCGTCAAGTCAATAAATTGTACATATACATATATTTATACTGATATCACTTTCAGTAATGGTGATTTATTGTATATATTCACAATTAATCGGGGCAGCAAGAAATATTTCAATTATCATTCAATCGTCGTTATTTTAGTATAAAGACGCCTTTAAAAGCTTTATTACTTCCATTGCCCTTCTATGCGATTTTCATGATCTTAAGTGAGCCTTTGATTTTGATGCCTTCGTTGGTTTGTGGTGTGTGCAGGTATTTGTAATGTTTTAAAAGGTATCGGTCTCATGTGCAATTGGAAAATAAACGAGATCTCTTATTTGTTCTCATTTTCTCTATTTTATTATCTCTGTTTTTGATCTCCGATCCGCGCTCCTACCAACTTGTTCGTGGTTAACTTCTTGGGCAAATCCTTATGTAGCATTCTCTAATCTATTGTTCTCTCTTTCACTTATAGTTCAGCGTGCGCGAGGTCTTTTGACCAAAGGCAAGAATGGCACCAACAACTGCTTCGTCACAATTGCCCTGGGTAAGGAGAAGTATCAGACATCTGTCAAGGACAAAGCCGAGACGAACGTCAACTGGAACGAGGAGTGCGAGCTGTGAGTACAATTAAATATATAAATATAAAAACTCGTATTAATGCTGAATCGCGATTTTTGTTTTTTAGCAAAATTCCGGATCAGGGCAATCGGGCGGAGCTGACGCTGACATGCCTGCACCGAAATAACCTGGGCATCGATGAGTTTCTGGGGCATGCGACGCTGCCGCTGAAAGACATGGACGTCTATGACAGGCCGCGTTCGAAATGGTTCAAGCTGGAGAGCAAGCCGGGCAAGGAGAAGAAGAACAAGGAGCGCGGCGAACTGGAGGTGCGCATCGCATTCGTTGTCAAATCCGGATCGCTGACAGATCTTAGCAAGAAGGACAAGCACAAGTCTTCCATAGGCCAGCTGGCCAGTTCCGTGGGCGGCAGCCTGCTCTCCATTGGCCAGGGCGAGAAGCGCAAGGGCATCAAGAAGCTGGCTGGCTCGCTTAGCTCAAAGCTGCACATACGCAGTAAGAAGAAGTACGCCGATGGCGATGACAGCGGCTCTTTTAGCGGCTCCTTTGCCAGCATCGGTACGCCCAACAGCTCCTCGGGCCTGGGCGGCGGCGTTGGTGGCGGCAGTGGACGCCGGCGCGGCCAGCGTGCCGGCGAAGCTGACCCCGGCGTCATTAGCGAGGACGAGGACGAGTTTGTGTTCGACAATCTGTCGCACAAGAGCTCTGGCAGCTCGCTGAACATTCAGCGCTCCAGCCTGCAGCCGCCTTCCTCTACGAGTGGCGGCACCAGCAATTTCGCGCCGCGCAATCCGTCGCCGCTGCTGAGCAATGGAAATGGCGGCCCCAAGGGGAAACTAAACGGAGGTAAGCCCAAATTGCAAGAGACACTCGATGAGGATCCAATCGTTGCCGAGATGGAACAGCTTGAGCTCGATTTCAGCGTTCGTGCGCGCACCCTGCCGCCTCCCTCGAAGCCGCCGCGCACCCAGCAGACACAGCAAGAGCTGGACTTGGAACGGGAACGTGAACGAGAACGCGAACGGGAAGGAGAACGGGAACGACAACGAGAAATGGATCGTGAAGGGGATGGGCAAATGCAAGTGGAGACGCCGCCGCAGGTGCTCCCGGTGGCCCCAATGCGGGTGGATGAATGGGAATCGAAGCTGTATGGTGGCGGCAAGTATTTAGAGATTGGCAGCACCGATTCCTTGAAGCGTCGCAGCTGGGAGACACGTGTACCGTTGCCGGCGACCACTGAGGAGCCGCCACCGGCTCCGTCGGCGAGCTCCTCCTCGAGCTCATCGGACAGTGAGGAGGAGGAGGAGGAGGAGGCGAAGGTGGATATTGTGCAGGTGGTGGAGGGACCAAAAAAGACGCTTAAGGCGCCGGCGCCACCGCCGCCACTGCCGGCAACAGAAGTAGCCGCTAAAGACAGCAAGATCGAAAAGTCGCTATTCTCGCCCGACTTGGAGCCACGCAACTTTAATTCGTTCAATGCGAGCTTTGCCAAGTTCGAGCAACGCAATAGCACGGCAATCTTTGCAGATGAGCCGGTTACCAGGTCAGATCCGGTGGACCCGCCGCAGTTGCCAAGTGTGCGCCCGACGCCGCAACCGCGCGGCATGAGCACTGAGCAATTGAAGGCGGAATCGGCGGAACTGGCCAAAGCAGAGGCTGCTGCCGAGGAGAAAGCTGCACGCCAGCGACGCGCCGAGGAAGATGCACGCCTGGAGGCCGAGCTGCGTTTGAACGAGCAGCGGTTGCGCGAAGAGGAGGCGGCACTGCAGCAAGAGCTGGAGCTGGAGCAAAAGAAGCAGCGCCAGCGCGAAGAGGATCAGAAACTCTTGAGGTTCGGCAAGCGCCCCACCTCTCTTGAGGAGCAACAGTCATGGACACAGACACAGACACAGACGCAAAAGCAGGCCGTTGGAGAGGATGGCGTAGTAGATCCAAGCACAGAGCATGTCTTCCTAACGCCTGAGCAATCGCCCAAGCAACTCGGCTGCGTTCGTAGCGGCAGCGACGCTGATCGCTGGGAGAAGCGACTGGGCAAATTTAAATACGGCAATAAGCGAGGTGAGCTCTTGTACCCAAAAGACACCACAAATTGATAAATGAGAGTTAAACAGAAGTACGCGAGTAGAGCCGCAAAAGAGCGAGTACACACAACCAGATTATCAAACACCCAGCAAAACCCATCCAGCAACTAATCCACCAACTACTTACCTCAATCTTGTACCTCGAGTCAATTTCCTGTCCGGCGGCGCGGGGGAGTGCGGCATGTGTGTGTGTGTGCAATGTTGCAAATGCAAAACGCTGGCGCGGATTCAACGACCAACCAAAAAATCGAACCAAGCAATTTTCCGAGTCAGCTGTCATCTATGCGTCATCCTATTGAAGCTTTACAAATTTATTTTCTTATTTTACCTACGCATTCAACATCAAATTTCTCGCACTTTCTGCATACTCCATTATTCTTTTGTGCACTTTGTTTCTAAATTCAAATTCTTTGATGGTTTATTTTTTGTTGTGTTGTTGTGTTTTTGCATCCGCACCAGTTAAATGTGCCGCGAACTAGTTCTTGTTCCAAGTAATCTGAATTACGTAATCAATTTTTACTATTTTGAATACTCTGTTGTGTTACACAATGCAATTACTGTCAATTACTCAATTTATTCAATTGTGATTTTAATAATGAGCTTGTTTCGCATACATGTCAAAGAGACAATGAATTCAATTCAGCTCCTATTTAACTACAAACCAGCACTGCGTAATCGTTAGTATTTTGAAGGCAAACGAATCTGGTTTCAGTGGGGTCAAAAATTGGGAACTGGCGGTTTTGCACTCTGCGTATTTACAATAGGCCAGCTAGTTCCGCTGAGTTGTTTCTGCAACTGAAACTAGTTCGTAGATTGGTCTGGTTCACGCTCTCATTGTATGCGTCTTTTGCGCTCTCTTTTACCTCTCTACAAACCGTTGGCGAGTTGTAAAACTGATGTTCTCTTTCGCCCTTTCTTCTATAGATAACTCGCCCAGCCCCAAGTCCACGGAGCGCATCATAATTGGCCACGAAAAGTCCGGATCGCATGCTGATCGCCGTTCTGAGATTTCTGCACAGCTGGCCAAAAAGTACGATGGCAAGTCACGAGAGGTATGTATTTGCAGTTGAGTGTCACATATTTTATAGAGCTTGTTGATAAATGCTGGAAATAAATTGCAGGAACTGATGCTTATCGCCAACGGTATGGAGAATGAGGCGTTGCTCCAGCGCCAGCGCGTCAAAGAGCTGGAGGACTATCTGGACAATTTGCTGCTGCGCGTCATGGAGACGCACCCGAAGATCTTGCAGAATCCCTATTCGCGAACCACATCGGCTAAAAGGTAGACGTCCGCCTATACGTACAAATATAAATAGATTTGTTTTATGTTCATGCAAGTCGTGCTTTAATCATTCACACACGTTCGCATGTGCTCCACCCTCGTTCACCCTGTAGCTCTTTCTCTGCCTCTCTCTCACTGTTTGCTTGTGTGTTGTTATCTTTCCTCATTCTGCTGCATGGCCGCCATTTTGCATTGTGTCCTAACATTTTGATTTGTGTTTTATGTTTATTTTATGTTTTTACTTACTCCATATATATAAATATATATTTGTGTATTTCTCTTTATTTAGTTATAAAAATTACATCAATATGAATGACTTTTTAAAGTAAGTCTTGTGAATTTTGCGCATGTAGTTGCACGCACACTTAACAACAGCAACAACAACAACAACAACAAAACTCATATGCACTCAAAACACAACAGCTAAAACCAAGAACAACAACAACAACAGCAGCAGCAGCATCATCCCTGAGGCTTGCGATCAGCAGCAGCAACAGCGGCAACAGGAACAACAACATCAACAACAACAATAACAGCAAACAACAACAACCACAGCCACAGCTACCATAACAAAGAACAGCAAACAACAAGAAACGAAAGAGTAAGAAATGTTTCTTTGCCTGACCTGTCGCTAAATGTGTTCCCACATAACTGTTTTAGCTGGTGCTCCTAAAGATTTCATGTCGAGTACCGTAGCGATCAGCTTTTGTCTAACTCTGACTATCACTTCCTCTTGCTCTCTCTTTGCACTCTCATTTTGCCTAATTGTTGTTGATAGTTATTTTTTCGCGCTCTTTTAAAACCACACTCCTTAAACACCCACATAAAATACTTACATATTTGTAAAGTTGCTTATATTATTCATTTACAATAATTATCTCGCTTAACTTTTGTAATTGACCAATTTATTTTTATTTTTTTGCAGCGGTTAAGTGAGACAGCAGACAGCTTTGGTCGCAGCAAACAGAATATTGTCGAACGGAGAACAGTGGAAAGCGACTGAGGCGCGACGTTTGAATGTAACATAGAAATCAAGAGAACACCAAGTTGCCTTTGTCATTAGAGAAATTCAAGTGCTTTCTTTTTGTATTTTTAGCATTACATTTACACATACTATTACAACTCTTAGAAATAAGGCGTCCTTTTTTTTTACATGAATGACTACTAAACAACAGAGCCAACATATTTGTTGTCAGCTTTTTCTCTGTGTATTGCGTATCTGTAACATGTTATCCGATTTTTTCCTTTTCTCCTGTGTTTGTAATTGAGCGTAACTAAATTAAATTATTTGTATAATGTAAATTATTGTAAACAATTTGCTAGACAATTGTAAAGCTTTGGTTCGATTCAACTTATTAATTGAAATTATCAGAAAGTATTTTTTTATTTGCATTTTAAAATGTATGTTTTGTTTTATGTAAAGCGAGTCATGTTAACCGGCTACGATTGAAACAATTTATAGATAAGTAAGGCTTAAATTATTTATGTAATAGACGTTAAGTGGAAAATGAGCAATAAGCGAGGAGAGATCTACATACAGATATACATAATATGTTGATAAATGATTTTACTTATTAAACACAAATAAAAACACTTAACATTGATATTAAAATTAACGTATTTCAAGAAGTGTTAGTCGAGGATAGTGACTAGTAGATACCCTGGACCCACCTGTGAGCGGTCTTTGCGTATGTTTTAACACATCATTTATACATACAATAATATCATATACATATGTATGTTTTAGGAGTTGGAGTAAGTTGAAGACGGTATCCAAAGTAGTAGCTAAATAACAAGTTGGCCTAGCATAAAAATTTCTTTTGAATCTGCTGAAGCAAATAAGATTTGAATACCAACATTTCAAAATGCCGATATTTGGCTCAAGCCCTAAAACACCTTACTCCCAGGCGAAAGCTCGCGCACAGGAAACTCTGAAACGGTGACGTCACAATATAAAACGTTGAGCCGGTTTTGCAGGCTTGTGTAAATAGATTTCTGTAATAAATACGTAAGTACATGAGTTTCCAAAATTACCAGGTAGTATTATTATATACATATACAGAATCGTATTAAAACACGTATTAACCTTTAGGCACAAGTTATTAATTAGTTTTTTAGTCGATAAAAATACATCCCGTACATAAGATGATGGCAGCCACGTGCTTAATCCTTCTTGATCAATATTTGCAAATAGTTTTGTTCTATATTACTTAGCTATATTTTCTTATCGTCTCTGCTCTTGTTTGAAGTTGTAATATAAAATTATTTTAAATTTTTGTGGCACACAGCAATAAACTACCTTCCAGAATTAAGTTATGCTTGTCTAAATGGAAAAATAGTTAATTTATATTTTATTTAATACGCCATACCCCACATTCTATGATTTAGGAATAATTCTGTTTTGCGCACTTGGATGATAACAGAATTCAGTGCTACCCATTTAGCAGCGAGCTTTTTTATCGTTCCTGTTAGCAGTCTGTAAAGACGCTTAACAGCAGCGAAAAGGCGCGCAATTTAAATCCAATATAAAACGAATTCATTCAACTGTAGTCTAATTGAATGTTTTAATTAGGTCTGTATATTTAAATGAACAAAAAATATATTAAAATCAAGTTAAACAGAGAAAAATATAAGGTGATATGCACATGTATAAATCGATAAATACACGATTCGGCCTAGTGCACGCCGTTTGAGGTCTGCGGCTGTGTCGCCGCCAAAGCTGCCGCCTGCTGCTGCTGTTGTTGCTGTTGCTGCTGCTGTTGTAATTTGCTGCTCTGCGAGAAATCTATGCAGGCGCCCGAAGTGAGATCTATTTCTTCGGAATCAGAGCCATCGGAGCCCTCGTCGGAGGTGGGCGCCAGGGCAGCCATGCCGCCCAGATCCAGCTGCGAAACGCCATGCGAAGTAGACTCCTTGTACAGCTTCAGTTCTGTGTAGGTTTTGGATAGTTTGTCATGCTCGGACTGTGAGTGCGGCAGCTGCTGCTGCTGCTGCTGCTGCTGAAAAGCCGGATGCATCATTGTAAAATTGCCTGCATTTTGTCCATTGCCCAGTGGCACATCGTTGACGCCCACCTCATTGATCATTGCCTCCTTGTTGCCCGCTGTGCTGCCAGCCGACAAATTCTCTGGCATTTGATTGTTGCCGCTGTTGCTCCCTGTGCCATTGGGCGGCCTATTGGCACCGCCACCGGCTATGACCGGCGGTGTGCCCAAACTGAGGCAGCGCATCCGCCAAGCATCCTGCAGCAGCTGGAGTCGCGCCTGTTTGCGCCACTTGGCGCGACGATTTTGAAACCACACCTGCAACACAAAGCAACGTGGTTAGTTCGTGGATCAAGCAATCAGCAACAAATAGAGCCAGCAAACATGGCTAAAACCAAAACCTTTAGGAGGTAAGTAGTAAACCATCAACTTTTTCTATTTTAGCTGTGTACATAAAATATACGCTCCTTTCGGTCCACACTAATGACGGTTATTTGGCAATTTTAAAAAAATAAGCAATAAAATACGATCAGCTGATCAATGGCCATTCACACGAACAGCAGACACCTAAGTGCTGCAAAGCGCAACTAAGCTTTGAGTGTTAGAAAACGCGCAGTTTAGCGGCAAGCTTCAATTATCGACAAGCTTTTGTTTCTGTAATAATATTTATGGCTTTTTGTTGTAAATCCCAGTCCAATTCATGCACTAATTACTCCCCAACGGTATCAAGCAGTCTGAAGGAGCAAAGAGCAAGAGTCTCTCTAACCTTTTATTTATTTATTTCCGAGAACTAAAGGATGTAACTGAATTGTCAACTAAAGCTAATCAGCTTTCAATTGAATTTCAGAACAAATGGATTTAAGAAACCCAGGATACAAATCTAGTTTTAAGTGACAAACATTTGCAATAGACGCCTTTTGATACATAAGGGTGGAAAATTAAATATTTAAATCTGTTTCAAAATCGCATAACAAATTTTTCTAAAACAAAAAGTTCAACTGCTTAATAAAACAATTATATGCTTAATCATTTAATGTAATGTAAATGAATTTGATCAATAATAAATTTTCCTTTATTTTGACTTCATGAAACTATATACTTAAATAAATTTAACTTGTCAAATTTCTATAAAGGTATAAATTATTTTATCTGAGAGGATTATTTGTACATTGAAATACAATTGTTAAAAATTCACAAATACGGAAGCCAATTTTATAAGCGTTTAGCACTTTTGAGTACAACTATAAGTTTAGTTAACATTTTGTTTAATACGAAATTAGAACAGCTTTAAGTTGGATTTAGATGTGTTAAAGTAACTGAACGTAAGGTTTGAAGAAAATATTTTATTCAATAAACAAAACATGTTAAATATTTCTTTGGCTTTAGAAAACCAAAATTGTTTATATAATTCTCTTATCTCTTTAACTAGTTGGTTGAATGGAGCTCTAAAAATGTTATATTATATTATATTGTTATATAACAACCTTGGAACTACGACAAAACAAATATAATGTGACTTCGCCTTTATAGTAAAAAAGCTTATACAGAAGAATTGATTATTCCTTTTTTAATTTTTCTATATGACCATATTGTCATATAATTATACTATATTGGCTTTTCAACTTTGGAAACGTTTTTGAAGGAGCTGGATTATTAAAAAAAAATTCATAAAACTTATAACGAATGAATTTTGATGACATGCTAATTATTTTGTTAACTGTTGATCTACACGCAAAAGGGATAGGTCACGTTATATCCTTATAATATTCGCTTGGGGAGCACACAGATCACGGCACCTGGACAACTGGACAACTGGACATACGTGGTTGGGTTCGCTGCTCAAAGATTCACCTGGACGCGTGCCTCGCTGAGGCTAATGCGCAGCGCGACCTCCTCGCGCAGAAAGACGTCCGGATAGTGGGTCTTTTGGAAGAGCGCCTCCAGCTCCTGCAGCTGCTGGGGCGTGAATGTGGTGCGATTGCGTCGCTGTCGCCGCCTGCCGAACATGTACTCCGTGAGCAGATCGCCCGGCAGCGGCGATATGAATGGCCCAGCCATCGAACCGTTTATCTCACACAATTCAATTCAAATTGAAATATTTATTTTTGTTGCGCTTAATTTGGATTTCCTTTAGTTTTGTTTTTTAATCACATAAAAAAAACAGCGAACACAGCACACGCAAATGAATACAAATTTGAATAAAGCAACGCACGGCAAATGGCGCTAGAGCCATAAAAAAAAGATGACTTTCGAACTGCGCGTTTGGCCAGCGACTGCGGAAGTGCAGGCAGCGTCCTTTGGTTTTTATGCAATCGCAGCAGCAGCAGCAGCAGCCAAGGCAGCTAATGTACATATACATATATTTATACATATATAAATATATGTTTGTGTTTGTGTGAGAGTTTCGTTGTAGCTGCGCCTGCGACTCGCAGCAAGGACTTTATTTGCGGATAGTAATCACAATCTAGCCAGCCCGATGCGAGCTTTAGCTAATTGCTGGCTGCAAATTAGCTATTTTTTGCTGCCTACTTTTAGGCGGCTGCCGAAAATGCTTATTACGTTCATTACGTTAGCATAATTATGTTATGTTTAATATTACGGCGTGGCTGGGAATGCTGTTGATGCATCGCGCTCTCGCGCTTGCACTGCCTGCGAATGCGCCGCTCGCCGTCTCACTCGCATTGTGGCAACCACTTAGAACGGCAGGTGGCAAGGAGCGCGCGCAGCCTCCGTAAGCTGCGCTCGCTCATTCGTTCGCTGTAAACATAAACAAATATAGCACACAACAATATGATATACACGCATACACACACACACACATACACTCCGATGAGGCTTTTAATGAGCACACTCTCTCACACCAACACCAACACACGCTGGTGCCGTCTCGGCTGGCGCTGTTGTTTTGCTCGCTGCGTCGGCTTTTATTGTTTTCTCGTTTTGACTTCGTTAAATTACGGCACAAGCACAAAAACCTCATAAACGCTGTTCGCCTTTACGCCGAACCGGGCTGCGGCACCGCACTTGGATAGGCTGCCAGCCGCACAGTGGGTCGCGGCCTGCTAAAAAGTAGGCAATAGTTTTGCACAAGAATCGAAAAGTTATCTTGGTTTCATTCAAAATTCATATTAATGGTATAACAACAATCACAAATTATACATGTGTCCATAGTAATGAACAGTAGCTGACAATCCTTCTATTTAAAGAGACTTAGGCTAATGGATACTTTCTCACTTATTATTAACCCTATATACATACATATATAGATTTCCAAAGAAACTAAATGCAATTAATGCATTATTTATAAATTTTTCCAGAATCTTCAAATCCATAAGTAAAAACAAGTTAATTATTTGTTATTACCTTGGCGCATTTCAATAATAACGGCATGAAGTTTACCCGCCTAGGAGATACGCTAATAGTTAGGATAATAATACTAAAAGGTATAAATTATTGTAGAAATTCTTTGCGGTCGTTTTCATAGCGTTCGTTCCACTGTAGCTGTATTCTAAGCACATATATATGTATGCATGCATACGTGTGTTTGTGTTTGTGTTTGTATGCTTGAGATGCACCTGTGAATAATAAAATTCAAATCACTTAATGCTAGCAGCAGCAGCAGCAGCAACGGCAACTAAACAATACGGCAACACCCCGTTCACACACACACACACACACACATGCACACATGTGCGGCGAGAAGAGGATAGAATGAGAGCCAGCAAGCGACAGGCAGAGCAAGAATGAAAGAGAAGCACTGAGAGTGTGAGTGAGCGAGCGGGACAGAGTGGCTTGTTGTTGTTGTGTTTGTGTTGGCAAAGGCGCTGGAAAATGAGGCTGCCACCACAGCTGATGCCACCTGGCAGTCGTGCAGCGCAATAACAATGCCAACAATGCAATGTGTGTGTGTGTGTGTATGTTTGTCTGTGTGTGTGTGTGTGTGTGTGTGGCAAACAAATGAAGGGATGTAATTTTCTCATTTGCATGCATTGTTTTGCTCGCTGCATTGTTGTTGCTGCTGTTGCTGTCGGTTTTGCTTGTGTTTGCCTGCGCTTGCGCTAAAATTATATTTATTTATTAATACTGAGGCATAGGCGTGGCAGCCGCCCCACCCGTTAGCCCCATCCTTTGCTGTGTGTTGTGTGTTTTTGTGCTGTTGCCGTTTTGTTGTTGCTTTTATTTCATTTGCTTCTTTTGCGCCGAAGCCAATCATAAACGAGCATTGCTGTGGCTGTGTAACTTTCTGTGTGTGTGTGTGTGTGTCTGTGTGTGTGTGTGCGAGGGTTGACCAACGAGACGAACGTCAGCGTTGACAGCGTCTTATTGAAATTATGAAAATGATTTCATGTTTTGCCTTTTGTCTTTGCTGAGCTGCCAGCTGCCACTTTTCAAATCCCCTCCCCCCTCCCCCCTTCCTTTCCACGCCTCTTGCATTCTACGCCATTTTTAATTTTGTAATTTGATGCTGTTGCTTTTGCTGTTGTTCTGCTTTGCGTCGTCGTCGTCGTTGTTGTTGTTGTTGTTGCTGGATTTCATTAGGCAACGCGTTTCACCTGAGCGTCGAGGGAGCTTTCGTTTGTCCCTTGTTTTGGTTGCTGCCGCTGTTGCTAATCTGTGTACCAGTGTGTGTGTGTGTGTGTGTGCGTGTGCGTGTATTTGTGTGCGTGTCCATTGTTTTGTCGCGCTGATTGGTCTTTCACTGGCTACAAGTGCCTGTGCTCTGCCATCTCGCTTGCACTTGCAGCGCTGCTGTTAATTATTGTTTAGCGCCCTACGTTGTTGCAGTTGTTGTTGTTCGTAGTGCATTTTGATTAAATATGCTTGCAGCACGTGAAACAAATGTAAATGTGTGCACACACACACACACACACACTAAAGCACACATTAAGTAGGTTCAAACAAAATGGCGTCCGTGGTGACTTTTATCCATTGCATACTTTGGAGCGTGTTTTATTTTTCAGTTGAATGTGGCTTTATTTATGTACATATATAATATAATACATTATAACAAATAAAATAGTAAATGAGTATTATTTCTTAACATATAATATATTCAAATTTATTTGTGGAATTTTTATAGCTGTCAAATATTGTAACATAATAATTTACTTGTTAAAATAGAGATTAGAATTCAAGTATGTAATTAATAAATTGAATAACTGACCTGTTTTATTCATAGTAATATACTATAAAAAATTGTATGTGCCTTTTCAGATTATCTTTGTTTATGTTTAGGCGCATATAATTTATTTATTATTATTTTTTTAATATTATTATTTATTAATTAAGCTAAGGTGACTTTATCTAGTTGTACGTTAAGTTAAATATCAGTCTTAAAAAATGTTTGAACATACTGAGAAGAAACTTTTGAGTAAAAGAATTTGCAATAATTGTGAAAAACAAAACATGGTAGAAGATTTTATAACTTGAAAAAAACCTCTAATATGTGATTTAAATACAGTACACATTTTACTTATGTCATTTCAATTAAAAAAAGAATTAAGAAACATTAAATCTAGCTATAATAAAATAGGGCTCATAGTTCACGAAACGACAGATGAAGCTGAAGAGAAGCTGGACCAATCTCTGTCTATCTCACAGACAACGTAAAGCAATTGAAATTGTCACGACTTCTGCCATTTGCCGGCAGCCACAAGCTGCTCCTCTCCTGCTCCTCTCCTGTTTCTCCTGTTGGCGCCTTCTTCGCCATGTCATCTACCAGCGGCAAATGGAACTGGGCTGGAGCTGCAACTGCAACGGCATGTGGCAAATTAGCGCTCAATGTTAACATTTGCCCACATTGTTACGTTGTGTTAATGCATTTGAATTTTTCTTACCCGCTCCGTGTACGGACGACTGCCTCACGGGCCCCAAACGCAGCTGCAACTGCAACTGCAACTTGCAACTGCAACTGGGCGCTACAACTTTGTGAGTCCTTTGCGACTTGGTTAAAAAATATGTATAAATAAGTCTGGACTTAAATGGCCATATAAACTAGTGAGAAACGCCCAATTAAATATGGAAGGGGAAAATTAATTTAATATTATTAAACACTAAAAATTGTACTTAAAAAAAAGTTTTTCTTTTATTAAACTCAACAGCTTTGGAAGAAACTTAAGGGTCTTGAGAATTAAAACATAATTAACATTTTTATTAAATTACAAAAATATGCATAAATCTTAAAATATATAGGTATTTTTTTAATATTAGCTTTTGTAGAAAACATGAACAAATAGAATAGTCTAATCAAGTTTGCATTAAATTGTAAGATAAGGAAACAAAAAACATTAAATTTATTCTAATTCAAATTTTATCTATTTATTTTATATTTATTTATACAGGAAAAAAATACAACATTTATTGTAATGTTGATATTTGTCTTGGGATGAGATTATTAGAAAACTCTTTAACTATTACTTACTTGTGGTTCCTCTCCAGTAGTTCTCAATGGTTGTGTGTCCTTTAAGATCCTTTCGATTTTGTAGTTTTGGCCATTTGCAGCGTATTCGCAGTTTCGTGTTAGCTGCTAAAAAATCTCGTCATTTGCGGCTGCTTCCCTTTTTAATTACTTTTTTTTCAACTCATTTTCTTTTGTGGCAGGCAGTCAACCAGCCGCCTGGCAGGCGAGTCCTTGCTGCCAGGATTCATGCAACGTCGTCATCATCATCGCTTTTGTTGTTGTTGTTGTAGTTGTTGTTGCTGCTGCTGTTTCTTTTGCTTGGCTGCATTTTAGCATAAATTCAGTTTCATCTCATCTCGTCCTCGTCCTCGTCCTGGTCGTCAACGTTGTCCTGACAGACAGCCGCCATGGGCAACTCCCGCCCATGCCGCCCGCCCGCTGAAAATGACATTGTGACGATGCAATTAGTATTATGAAAATATTTCTCATGTTCTGTTTTCACTTTTTTGTTTGTGTTTCCTTTTGTTTTGTTTTATATGTAAGTAAATATTTTTTTTGCTATTTTTTTTTTTTTTTTATAGTAGCGTTTTGTTGTTGCGCCCATTTAGTGAAATCCCCGACAGAGCCCAAAAGCTCAGGTGCCAACGTTGTTGTACTTGTTGTTACCCCCCCCCCCCCTCCGCTCACCATTCCCCCCTTCCCCTTCATCTTACACAGCTAACTTCAGGCGCGCCGTGTGCTTTTGTGTGGCGCTGATTATAATTTCGATGTGCCTGTGTGTGTGTGTGTGTGTGTTTGTGTGTTTGTGTGTGTTGGTGTATATTTTTTTAATGCATTTTCCTCATCACTCTTCACGCTTTTCACTGTCTCTCTAACCTGCCGTTGTCTCTCGCATTGCATTTGGGCGCGTGCAAAAAATGTAATTAACTTAATGATTTTCATAAAGTGCGGTCTGTGTAGGCCCTGAAAGGACGCCTGGCGGGGGCGTCAGCTGGGTCAGGGGGGGGGGGGGGGGGCGGGGGGGGGGGGGGGTTGCCCCCCAGTAAACATTATTGGGGCAATTAAAATGATTACAAAATGCTGCAAAATATTTCAAGCTGTCGGTCGCTGTTGTTGTTATTATTAGTTGTTGTTGTTGGTAGTCCTAGTTTTTTTATTATTTTTTTTTTTATAGAAATTATGTTCATCGGCATTTGTTAGCTCCCCAGATACCGTTCTTTCTTCGTTCTGGGCATATTGTTTTGTTTTTCGCTCTTCGTTGGTTGTTGTTTTTTTTTTTGTTATTTTACATTCGCAATGACAAATCATAATTAAAAATTCCAATTAACCACCGTCTTTAGCCACACCACATGACTCCGCCTCCGACAGCGGCCGCCTTTTCATCAACATCCGCATTCGCATCCGCATCAAACATAAATTTCATTGTTGATTTTTTCGCCTCAATTTTCGACTCTTTTCGACGTTCCCTGAGGCAAAAACAACGAGCAGATGAAATATAAGGTAAATAAAGTCTAATGAAATCTATGAAATGTGGGAAAAATATTTATATATTTAGACATGATGTATAAAGGATACATATCCGATTTATATATGTACAGCATCAGTATCAGCATCAGCAGCCTTGGATATATATGTACATACATACATATGTATATATGTATATTTTAATATATGTATATATTAATTTGTTTGTCACTCGGTTTCTATTTAATTAAAAGATTTTGCTCTGAAAGCTTTCAAAGTTTCTTCTTTTTTTGCTTGCTGGCAGTTTATATATTTTAGTTGGATCGGATCAGTATATAATATACATATACCTAGCTGTCAAAAAAAGATCCTTAAGCAATCAGATTTTCTTTAAAAGAGGCTTTTATGTTTAGAGAAAAGTTTACTATGCTTTTCTTGATTTTTGCTTCCATCGAGAATGTTATTATTTTAATTCTTTAGCATTAATTTAATTCATTATTATTGTTGTCTTAAGTAATATCTTTTTTAACATAAAAACACAAGTTCAAGTTGAAAAAAATAAATAATAAATAAATAATATAATAATAATAAAATTAAAATGAATAAATAAAAAAAAATTAAATAAAAAATTATATAGTTAACTAATGTTAATGTTGAACTTTTTATTCATTCATTTATTTCATTTTTATAAATGTCTAAAGTAATATCTTTTTTAACATTAAAACACAAGTTCAAGTTGAAAAAAATAAATAATAAGTAAATAATATATTAATAATAATAATAACATAATACTATATAAATAAAAAAAATTAAATAAATAATTATATAGTTAACTAATGTTAATGTTGAACTATTTATTCATTCATTTATTTCATTTTTATAAATGTCTAAAGTAATATCTTTTTTAACATAAAAACAAAAGTTTAATTTAAAAAATAAATAATAATAATAATAAAATAATAATGAACAAATAAAAAAAAATTAAATAATTAATTATACAGTTAACTAATATTAATGTTGAACATTTTATTCATTCATTCAATTCATTATTATAACTGTCTTAAGTAATATCTTTTTTAACATAAAAACACAAGTTAAAGTTGAAAAAAAATAAATAATAAATAAACAATATAATAATAATAAAATAATAATGAATAAATAAAAAAAAACTAGATAAATAATTATATAGTTAACTTATGTTAATGTTGAACTTTTTAATTCATTCATTTATTTCATTTTTATAACTGTCTTAAGTAATATCTTTTTTAACATAGAAACACAAGTTCGAGTTAAAAAAAAAATAATAAAAATAAATAATATAATAATAATAATATAATAATATATATAATACTATATATTATATAGTTAACTAATGTTAATGTTGAACAAACTGTTTTTGAATTGCACTCGCTGCAAAAGCCTTTGGCTAAGATTCATTCTACATTCATTCTATAAAATTTAGGCCAAATACAAATACACACACATACAATATATTCAGAAATGTTTTTGTTTAAGTTGAAGTTTGTGCATCGATTGCAGTTGAATGCAGGATCAAAGTTGATAATTGAATGCGAGTCCGAACTAATCAAATTAGCCGCAATCTTTGGCCAGGGCGTAATTCAAAAAAGGATTTAAATACGCCCGGGCGATTTTGCTGTTTGGCATTTCGGGCCAATAAAATGCATATTGAAACTCAATCAAAATTGCAACAAAGTGCATTTTCATTATATTTGACTGCTGCATAAAAAGCCAAAGGCGGGGAGGATGTGCCACGTTTTGCCGCAAATGCAAATGCAATCAATATAATTGATATATGTATATATGATGTATGTGTGTGTGTGTGTATGTGTGTGTTTGTGTGTGTTTATCGAAGTTCATTGTGAATTTGAATTGAGAATTGTCAGTGGAAATAACTTGATGCTAGAATAAAATGCGTTATAATTTACAAAATTGATTTGCAAAATGGAATTCTCTCCATCTCGCTCTATCTGTCTCTGTCTCGCTCTGTTGGTTTAGCTAGCTAGCTGGCTGTCTCACTTCAGGCTGTTTTCTTCCGCTGCGGCCGCCATGTTGATTTATTAAATCTCGATGTGGCAACGTCTTCGCTTCGCGGCCCGCTCGCCCGTTATTACCATGGCCCGAGACAATGCGCACCGGCAGCTCGCATTGTTTACCGAAAGCGAGCCATAAAACTACTAAACAAAACAGCCCCGCCTCCAAAAACAGCCCCCTCCCCCACAACAGCCCCATCCCTGAGAGCAGCAGCAGCAGCAAATGCAGTCAGGCGAATGCATGGAAATGCTTTCTGGTTTGGGGCTGGGGCTGGGGTTGGGGCTGGGGCTGCGGCAAAAATTAATCAAAACATTGCATAAAGGCAGCAAAAATAATAACAATAACAATGTAGAGTGTCAGGCAAAAAGAGCCGACAGCGCCGAGCTTTGACAGAAACCCACCCAGACCAACCCCAATCCCCTAACTGCCACTCTGTGGGCCACAGTCACAGTCACAGTCACAATCACATCTACAGTTACAGTTACAGTTACAGTTACAATTACAGTTACAGTTGCAGCCTCTCCCTATCAGCGCTCTCTTTCGCACGCTTAGCCGCCCGCTCGCATTGTGATGCTGATGATGATGCCACTGACACAAAAGCAACAAACAACTGTCGACAAGGATCTCATTTGTTATACTGATTATGTTGGCGCCTTGCGACAAGCACAACAACCGCAGAGCGACAGAGAGAGAGCAACACGGAGAGCCTGTGAACGAGTAAGATAGAAAAAGGAAGAGAGAGAGAGAGAGAGAAGCAAGCGCGAATGGGTATGTTTAGGTCAGGGGCGGGTGCGGTGGGAGGGATTATCATGTCATGAAGACAACACGAAATAAGAACAAGCAAATTTATGTAAATTCCGCACACGGTGAATCCAAAATGCTCTCGCTTTAGTCGATTTAAGTCAACGGATTTACTGTTATTCCCCATTTTTTTTAGAGTGTATTTGTCCCAACTGATAACTGAGCTTTTAATGATCTAACAATTATTTTTGGCTTATTCTAAATTCTTCACAATAATGGTGTTGAGCATTGAGCAGTCGGTCATGCCCGACTACAACATGCTCACTAGTGTAATTAAAACGCAATCAACAACAAGCCATTAAATAAATTTAAAAAAGATTTATCTTTATGGCTAATTTCGGCATTTTGAGGCAATTGAAGTAGAACTAAATTTAACTTTTAAATTAAATGATTTTAATTCAAATAGATAGATAGACATATATGTAGTTAAACTAAAGTTAATATTTTCTATTCTATTCTATTGCTTTGCTTTGTGGTTACAAATCGTTTGAGATTTGTGTGTAGATTTGACCGGGGAGAGAGCATTTTAGCCACACTGAAAGACACAGCCCCAGCAGACAGTCAAGTTTACGCTAGTTGGCAGCCCACCCGGAACACGAAGGTTCCCAGCCGCCCCCCCCCCGCCCCCTCCTATCCCCTTCCCCTCCCCCTTCCCAATTGCAGCCCAAGCTCCATATTGAATGTTGTTTTGTTTCATGAGCTTTGTTTTGTTGTCTGTTTCGGTTGCTGCAATGAAATCATAATACTTATGTAATCAGGACTTCTGCTTCGGAAATTTGCGTGCGGTCCAATTTATTATTGTCATCGACAAGCCGCCGAGTCCTTTACAATGCCAGCATTATTATTGCCAAATAGGATTTTTTAGCATTGGCGAACTCAGCCTTTGCAAAAATACAATTTTAATCAGAAGGTGACAGAACTCATGTATTTACATACATATATAATATAGACTGGTCAAAAGATCGAAGTGACAGTTTTTTATTATTTTTATTCTTTATTATTTAGCTAAAAACAAATACAAGTTTGTATAGCAATATCTTTATTATCTGCAATTTTAAAGTATGACCAATTTTAGTCCATTCATTAGAAGTTTTTATTTAATTTTTTTTTATTTAATAAATTAAATTCTGCTATTTTTTAAAACAACTAAAATTAGTTCTTTAATTTGACTTTCAATTTAACTTATTCTTTTATAGAGTTTAGTAGTACAGTACTACGTAGTCCCTTTAGCTGACCATCCAAACCCACTGGCCAGATGATTAAAAACCCGGAGGAGACGGAGGCTCAAAGGCCACAACCCAAAGACCTACCTGAAAGGTTGAGACCTTAAGCTAAATCAGCTACACAATTGTATTATATAGTAGTTATTATTATATTTTATATATTATATTATTTAACACGTACTCAAGTATTCAAAAATACATGCATAAGTTCACCTATAAAAATAAAAATGTAAGTGGGCTCTAAGATTTGCACAAAATGTTAATTATAGTATTAATAAAATGAAAAAAAAATAGCACTAAAAAATTTCTACAGTATTAAAAAACGTATTTTTTCTAAACTGAGCAAACAAAATTTTTCCACTTTCTTGAAAGACTTTTCTATCTATTTAAGATCTTATTAAAAAAGTTTATAATCGAAATATTTATTCATTACAAATTTTCAATTTACTTAAATTTTTTTCGTTACTTTTGAAGCTGTTAGATTATTTTTTATCTTTTAGTTTTTCCTTACACTTTATTTATAATTATTCAACTCTTTTAATTTCTATTTCAGCCTTTAAATTGGATTTTTGAACTTATATCAGAGTTGTTTTTGTCTCTCTCAATATTTTGGGTGAACGCAACTGGCAATTAATTATCCGGGATGGAAACTTATCCGCAGCTCGTGGAACAAGCAAGCTGGAACTGGAACTGGAGCCTTGAACTTGAACAACAATTGTCGGATAATGAAATCAACAGCCAGTCAAAAGCGAATGAAAAAATGCTGCAAAATAAATTAAAACAAAGCCAAAGCTTCGCTCGACAAAGCCAATGTCGAGGGGCAAATGTTAGTGCAATTAATTAAAAAACTAGATGCCCATGTGTGTAAAGTGAAGCAGAACAAGTACAAAAGTGTATCGCGTCGAGCATACACGACTTGAAGCTGCCCTGTACAAAGGTGAATTAAGCACGCTTTATGTGGAGTAAATACAGCAATAAGTAAATCATACCTAATAAATTTTATAGGGTATATGTTGTGAATACTTGTTTGATTGCGGATAACATCAATTGCAATAAAAACTTTAATTAAGTATGTGACAAATGTATTTATATAAATGTATATATATGTATATACCTTTATATTTATTTTGCTTGGGGTGGAGTTGCCTCATCTCTGAGCCAATTATAAAAGTGCAGGGTACACGTAAAACTGTGCACAAATTAAAAAATAAAAACAGAAAGAAACAGGTAGTGCGGATGATTGAATACCCTAAAAGAAAATAAAATGAAATTATACCTAAATAAATATAGAAAGCAAATAAAAGGCGATTAAAGTTGATATTGATTGAATAAATAAATATATGTATATGTACAATAAATATATGTATATGTACCAAATATTAATACACTATATCGTTGAAGAATACAAATGAATACAAATATTCCAGAAATTCCCGTTTTTTTTCGATTTTTTTCGTTTTCTTAAGTTATTTTTGAAATAGTGCTATTTTTGTTGCCGCCTAAAATGTTCAACGTTCACATTCTTAATGTAAATATTTCAATTTCATGTTATTATCGACGACACTTGCATT